>VZQC01015089.1:1481260-1527152 GCA_009823505.1 Rhizomys pruinosus
CTCCATGTCTTTTAAAAGAGCTTGCCTCACTGGGCATGATGGCACACACCTTTAATCCTAGCACTCAGGAGGCAGAGGCAGGCGTATCTCTGTGAGTTCAAAGCCAGCCTGGTCTACAGAGTGAATTCCAGGCCAGCCTGGTATATAGGAAGACCCTGTCTCAAAAAAAAAAAAAAAAAGAGACCTTGCCTGGAGAGATGGCTCAGTGGTTAAGAGCACTTGCTACTCTTGCAGAGGACCTGGGTTTGGTTCCCAACACCCACACAGCAGCTCACAACTATCTGTAACTCAAGTTCTAGGGGATCTAATACCTTCTTCTGGCTTCCGAGGACACCAGGCACTCACACATACTCATCGAATAAAAATAAATAAATCTTAGAAAAAATAAAAAAGTCAACAACAATTGAGGAAGCTACTAAAGTCAACCTCTAGGCTCCACGTGTATACTCATAGGCAGTGTGCTCCCCCATCCATATGTACACAAACACACATCTATAATCACCCACGTACACAGACATACATATACATATATACATATACACACAAAACATACACATGTACACATACATAATCATGCACATCGAAAAATACATACATTTATAAAATTCAAAACTTAGAAAGGAGAATCCCTTGCAGATTCTGGTTCCTACAAATAACTAATACTAATAGTTTTTCTGACTCTTAGTTCACCGAGGCCTTGGGGTTATTTTGTAGATGTTGAATTAGTTACTTTTGTGTTGCTGTAACCAACCAAATATCTGATATAAACAACTTAAGAGGAAGAGATCTCCTTTGGCTTAGTCCATCACTTCAGCATGGGAAGGTGTGGTGGTAGGAGCGGCTTGGTCCATGGTGCTGGAACATGTGGTGGGGCTCCTCACACGGTGGCTACACCAGCAAGAGAGATGCCTCAAACACAAGTTGATCTAGCCTATAACCTTCAAGGCCCTGCCTCTAATGACCAACCTCCACCTGCTAGGTGGGGATCCCGCTTTGGCAACATCCCAAAGTTCTCTAGCCCCAAAGAGCATCAACAGCTGGGAACCAAGTGTTAAGCTGTGAGCCTGCGGGTACTCTTCACGTTCAAATCACAAATATGCCACTGATAAGTCCACATTTATCCAAGGAGGAAGCACTTGGCATTGACAGAAACAAGGCAAATGCCAGTGTAGCCCAACATGAAAGGCAACAGCAGAAGAGGTGGGCATGGTGGTGCTTGCCTGTAATCTTGGCATTTGAGAGGCAGAGACAAGAAGATCATGAGTTTGAGGCCAGCCCATCTCAAAAATAAATAAAGTATGGGCTGATGAGATTGCTCACTGGATAAAGATATTTGCTGCCAAGCTTGATGACCTGAGTTCAATACCTGGGATCCACATGGGGGAAGGAGAGAGCCAATTGTTTCATGTTGTCCCTCTGACTTCCACAAGCACATGACGCCCACCACCTCCCTCCAAAGATACATAAATATAATTAAATAAAAGAAATAAAGGACTGGAGACATGTTCAGTAGTTAAGGGCACATACTGCTCTTCCAGAGGACCTCAGTTCAATTCCCAAGCAACCATGTTGGATGCCTTACAACCACCAATAACTCCAGCTCCTGGGTTCTGAAGGCACACACACAAACCAACACACACACACACACACACACACACACACACACACACACACTTTTTTAAAAACAGGGTCTCACTATATAGCCCTGGCTGTCCTGGAACTCACTATCTAGACCAGGCTGGTCTTGAACTCACAGATATTTGTCTGCTTCTGCCTCTGCCTCTGCCCCCCAAATATACACATAATTAGAAAAAATTTAAATCGTAAGAAAGAGTTTACTGGAGTATGGAAATATAAGGAATGTAAGAAAATCATTTAAAATAAAAGGGCAGTGTATGGGGCTGGAGAGATGGCCTAGTGGTTAAGAGCACCGACTGCTCTTACAGAGGACCCGGGTTCGATCCCCAGTGCCCACATGGCGGCCAAGAACCGTCTGTAACTCCAATTCCAGGAGAACTCCAGTTCCAGGGGAATCTGACACCCTCTTCTGACATCTGCGGCATTGCACGACACGGGTGCACAGACCTACATGCAGACAGTACATTCATACACATAAATAAATAAAATATTAAAAATTATAAAAAGGGCAGTGTAGTACAATGGTGAGAGGCACAGGTTTGGAAGTCAGTGCCAGATTCAAATCCCAGTTCTTCTGGGGATTCATGGGTTCATTGCCAGCCTCTATGAGCTTCACTTTCCTCATCTTGAAGTCATAATCAACAGGAGTTCTTAGGTGGGCTACAGAGGGTAAAACAAGATGATATGTTTAAAGCTGGGAGGGCTAGAGAGATGGGTCAACCATTAAGAACACTGCTGCTTTTACAGAGGACGTGGGATCTCTTCCCAGAACCCATATAGCAGCTCACAACCGCCTATAAATACAGTTCCAGGAGATCCAATGCCCTTTTCTGTCTTTAACAGGTACCAGGCATGTATATGTTATACATACATACATGTAAGCAAAATACTCATATACATAAAATAAAAAAATATCAACCTTGAGAGCGTGGGACCTGGAGTCTGGCACACTAAGAATGCTACAGTGCATGTGCTGTGGTCATCTTTATTCTCATCTTCAGCATCATTATCTTCATGAAGAATGGCTAATCCTATGGGACTACGATTAGGCGCACTCAGTGTGGTTTACTTGAAGTATCTGCTAAATCCTGTTAGTGGATTTGGCTGTGGAACTAAAAGAGTAAATTTCCAATTTCTAATTCAGGCCAGGCACACCTTTAGTCCTAGCACTCGGAGGCAGAGGCAGGTAGATCTCTGTGACTTTAAGGCCATCCTGGTCTACATAGGAAGTTCCAGGCCAGTTGGGGCTACCAGGAGACCCTGTCTCAAAAAGACCAATCTCTCTTTCTTTCTTTTTTTCTTTTTTCTCTTTCTTTCTTTCTTTCTTTCTTTCTTTCTTTCTTTCTTTCTTTCTTTCTTTCTTTCTTTCTTTCTTTCTTTCTTCTCTCTCTCTTTCTCTCTTTCTCTCTTTCTCTCTTTCTCTCTTTCTCTGTTTCGTCTATATAGTAGCTGTTGGCTTGAAAAAGGACTCAGGGTCAGGATACTCAGGAAGCCCCAACTGTCCCCCTACCAGGCTAGCTACCTGGAGCTGGGTCTTCTCTGATATAAACCCTTTGCCTTCCCATGGTAGTGAAGGTTACTCAAATTTCTCCCATTTTCCAGCTGTCTAAATCTGGAAAACAGTGGTTCTTTCTTTCTTTCTTTCTTTCTTTCTTTCTTTCTTTCTTTCTTTCTTTCTTTCTTTCTTTCTTTCTTTCTTTCTTTCTTTCTTTCTTTCTTTCTTTCTCTCTCTCTCTCTCTCTCTCTTTCTTTCTTTCTTTCTTTCTTTCCTTTCTTTCTCTCTCTCTCTCTTCCTTCCTTCCTTCCTTCCTTCCTTCCTTCCTTCCTTCCTTCCTTCTTTCTCTTTCTTTTTCTTTTTCTTTCTTCCTTTCGAGACAGGGTCTCCCTATCTCCCTATAGCTGGCCTAGAACTCACTCTGTAGATCAGGCTGTCCTTAAAGTCACAGAGATTTGCCTGCCTCTGCCTCTTGAGTGCTAGGATTAAAGGCATGCACCACCATGCCCAGCTTAAAGACTGTTCTTAGCCGCCATGTGTGCTGGGAATCAAACTTGTGTCCTCTGCAAGAGCACTCAACACTCTTAACCACTGAGCCATCTCTCCAGCCCCAAGACCAATCTTTAATTAAAAGTAGAACAACACAATTTAGAAAGCTCTTGGACAGCAAAAAATTCCCCAAGATCAAAATAGTCAATTGTAAGGACTCTATAGGACGACATCTAATTATACTTTTTTTTTTTTTTTTTTCTTTTCAAGACAGAGTCTTCCTGTAATCACAGCTGTCCTGGTACTCACTATGTAGATCAGGCTATCCTTGAACTCAGAGATTTGCCTGCCTCTGCCTCCGAGTGCTGGGATTAAAGGTGTGTGCCACCATGTCCAGCCTAATTATACTTTTTTAACAATGAGAAATGCTGTCTTCCTGCAAGGCAGAGCTCAACATGCTCTTAAGTCCTGAGATCTAAATCTTATTTTATAAAATGGGGTTTAAAAAATATCACATTAGGGCTGGAGAGATGGCCTAGCGGTTGAGAGCGCCGACTGCTCTTGCAGAGGACCCGGGTTCGATCCCCAGCACCCACATGGCGGCTAAGAACCGTCTGTAACTCCAATTCCAGGAGAACTCCAGTTCCAGGGGAATCCGAGACCCTCTTCTGACCTCCGCGGCATTGCACGACACGGGTGCACAGACCTGCATGCAGACAAGACATTCATACACATACAAAACTAAATAATAATAAAAAAAAAATTTTAAAAAAAATAAAATAAAAAATAAAAATAAAAAATGGGACTGGAAAGATGGTTCAGTCATTCACAGTCTTCACTGCTCTGGCAGAGGACTCGAGTTTGGATCATAGAATCCACACTGTGCAGTTCACAACTGCCTGGAGCTCCAGCTACAGAGCATCCAACACCCTTTGGGGGTTGAGGGCACATGTACTTCTGTGCAGAGCCACACAGATAGATACATACACATAAAATTAGAAACAAAAATAAATATTTTAAAAAGAAAGACAAAGAAAAAAGAAACCTACATATGATACCAATACATGCTAAAATTTCATATCAATTTTTAATGTTTGAGGAAAGCCTTGCTGTTTGTTTAACACAGTACATTATACTGCTATTGTTCATTTGTTAATTATGTAAGCCTAGCAAATGACAGTGAATTAGTTCTCCACTGCTAAGTAATTAATCCATGTGCACGATGCAGCCTTTGGAAGGAATGTCCCGTATTTTACTCATTCATAAAGGACCTTCTGCTTGCCTAAACTTATCCTTTACATTTAGAAAATTTTGTGGGTTCCCATCTGCCCAGGGGATTTTTTTTATTACTTGTTTATGCAAACAGCAGGTTGCATAAGAGCCTTGCTAGCTTTTTTTTTTTTTTAAAGGATTTCGTAGTTTCCTGGTAACCATTCAGTCATCTGTTTCAACACCCTGACATGACATAAAGCTGAGCACTGAACCACACGTTCCCCACACAGACAGACACTTCTTGCTTGAGCCTTCTCTAGGTGAGGAGCTCCGGGTAGACTGCCCTGATCCACTCATGAACAGGCAGGGCTATTCTCTGGTGATACACAATAAGAGCTGCTGTGTGTTTCGAGATGACTTCATTGCCAAAGTCTTGCCGCCGGTGCTGGGGTTGGAGTTTGTGCTCGGGCTCCTGGGCAATGGCCTTGCCCTGTGGATTTTCTGTTTCCACCTCAAGTCCTGGAAATCTAGCCGGATTTTCCTGTTCAACTTGGCCGTGGCTGACTTTCTTCTGATCATCTGCTTGCCATTCCTGACGGACAACTATGTCAAAAAGTGGGACTGGAGGTTTGGAGAGATCCCCTGCCGGCTGATGCTCTTCATGTTGGCCATGAACCGCCAAGGCAGCATCATCTTCCTTACAGTGGTGGCCGTGGACAGGTACTTCCGGGTGGTCCATCCCCACCACTCCTTGAACAAGATTTCCAACCGCACAGCAGCCATCATCTCTTGCCTCTTGTGGGGCATCACCATCGGCTTGACAGTCCATCTCCTGTATAGGCAGATGTTGACCCAAAACGGCAAAGCCAACCTGTGCAGCAGCTTTAGCATCTGCTACACATTCAGGTGGCACGACGCCATGTTTCTCCTGGAGTTCTTCTTGCCCCTGAGCATCATCCTGTTCTGCTCAGGCAGAATCATCTGGAGCCTGCGGCAGAGGCAGATGGACAGGCATGCCAAGATTAAGAGGGCCATCAACTTCATCATGGTGGTGGCCATTGTCTTCATCATCTGCTTCTTGCCCAGTGTGGCTGTGCGGATCCGCATCTTCTGGCTCCTGCACAGCAGGGGGATAAAAGACTGTGACATCTACCGTTCAGTTGACCTGGCCTTCTTCATCACCCTCAGCTTCACCTACATGAACAGCATGCTGGACCCCGTGGTATACTATTTCTCCAGCCCATCCTTCCCCAACTTCTTCTCCACATATATCAACCGCTGCCTCCGGAGAAATACATCAGATGAGTTCGATAATAACCGGAGCACAAGCGTGGAACTCACAGGGGACCCCAGTACAGCCAGAAGTGTTCCAGGTGCATTAATGGCCAACCCCAGTGAGCCATGCAGCCCCTCTTATCTGGCTTCAACTTCTCGTTAAGTAACCATGGCTGGAAGGGAGAAGGCCACCGAGAACTAAGATGTCTAGAAAAACAGTTGGGCCACTGAACAGAGTAACATCATCAGACTTGGCCCAAGCTTTCTTGGAACCTCTAGATTCAGAGAATCAGATTTGGAGAAACAGCATGGTAGAATGGGTGGCTTGATCGCAAGGTGGGACCACAGAAATCTCAGAGGAATGGAGAATAGAGCTTCTAGATGTTGAAACTTCTTAGTCTCCAGAGCCTGCAGGGCTGACGATGGGCAAAGACCCACCCACCTGTACCTGTGATTTGTTGGCTACCTTCCTCCACCTGAGAGTTGGACAGTTCTTCGGTTCCTAGGGTGCTACCTAGCCTGTCTGTGGCCCTCAGTGGGCATAAAGACAGCCAAGCAACTGGACAGAAGTTATCCCAGCAGTCATTAAACAGGCTGCTAGGTCCCCTGGGCTCTGTGGGATCAATTCACCTTCCAGCCAGGATTTAGCAGAAATGGACGAGGGGAGGAGACGCTGGAGCTTTGCTTGCCCTGACTGTCCGGTGCTGGTAAGAAGGGGACTGAGCTCAGGAGAGACTGAGTTAACAGCACTGTGGAGGGAAAGGAGCACCACTGCTGCTAAGATCAGGAAGAAACCCATTCCTCCCCAGGGCTGAGCAGTTAGAACGCTGGCTGGCAGAAGAGAGCTGCCTCCTGCCTCCAACCTCTGTTTTTATTATTAAAAGGGATTGAAATTGTTGCTGCCCAGTGCTTACAGGGGACGAGCCTTCTGTGTCATCTGCTTGAGTTTCTGTACTTACGATACATCTGTACTGCAATAAATTTTGATAGGAGACTCTGTCTAGTGTTGCCTATGTCTGGGTTATGGTTCACAGAAATGGAGCTCTTACTTCATCAGGAACCTCTATATCCTGACAGAAAATACCATGTACCAGCAAAGTGAGGAAGTGTGTGGAGCTTTGTCATGACACAGCTGAGTGAAAACTGCAGAAGAGTTGGGATAGGGAGGTGCCGGGAATAAATAAAAGCAGTTTCATTTGGAAAGGCAGTTCAGATGGGATTGCAAGAGAGTTTCACACTTTATTTACAGTTTGGTAAATGCCGCTATTAATAGTTGTATAATAAAAATAGAATCAGACCAGAGTGGGATTTCTTTTCCCCCAGAAGGGGAAGAAGGTGCTTCCTATGGAATGGTTTCAGTTCCTAGTTCGGAGATGGAAAGGAGATGTACTGGTTTGAGTCTGTGATCAGTCCGAGTTTCTGTTGAGCTTTCATTTCCATTTTCAGTCACTCCTTGATTCTTTGGCAAGATGAGGCTTGCTTCCACCTCCCCACTTGGATACGATGAGAATTGAGATACTCAGATTCCCAAGCCTGGTGGACGGCAAGAAATAAGGAGGCAGCTGTCTTCAGTTTGAGTATGCAGTTTGCCTGTCTGTGTCAGCTTCAGTTCCTAGAGGTGGAAAGTTAAAAGCAGGAGCCACCTTCTTACAGAGGAGGACAGAAAGATGAGTTCAGAGTGGAGCTGGGATTCCCCAGCCTCAAGTGTGTGAGTCAGAGGGAGCCGGGCACTGAAACACTCGGTCCCCAGCCTCGGGAGCTCAACAACTCACGGTCATTCATTCAGACGTTTCATTGGGGTTCTGTGTATTAAGCTATGAGCCAGTTGCAGAGATCCAGCCAGGTAGAGGCTCTTCTTCTTAAACTCAAATTCAAGACAGGGAAGCTGAGCGTGATGAAGGAAAGAAATGAATGAAAAGTACGGGTGTTGTGAAACAGCCAAGCATAGTACGGTGTTTGGGGTACTGGGAATGACTGGGGTGGGGATGACTGGGAAGGCCTCCAGGAGGAAGTGACCTTGAGCTGAGCCATGAAAAACAAGACAGAGCAAGCAATGAAAAACTCTAGGGGAAGGATAGCAGATGGAGGAGAATCCCTGCAAAGGCCCTGAGGTGACTGTGAATGTAATGCATGGAGTTAGCTTCCTGTGGGGCCTTAACAAAGAACCACTAACTGGGTGGCTTAAAACAGTAGACTTCTATTCTGTCAGTTTTTGGAGGCCAGAAATCCAGAATTAATGGCTGGCAGGGTTGGCTCATTCTAGCCGCTGTGACTGCCAGCAATCCTATTCCTTGGCTTGTGGACACACCAATCTCTGTGTCCTTTTATTTTTTTTTTCTTCCTGAGACAGGATTTCATTAGACCAGGCTAGCTTCAAACCCACTGTGTAGCCACAGATGACCAGAACTTTGGATCCTCCTACTTCCACCTCTGCATGCTGAAATTACAGGCATGTGCCCACTTGCCCAGTTTACAGGGAGCTACAAGCTTAGCCCTTTGTTTTTATTTATTCATTAGTTACTTATTCAATTTATAAATAGAAGGGTCTAGGCAGCATCTCACTATGTAGTCCTGGCTGCTCTAAGACTGGTTTTGTAGTAATCCTCCTGCCTCTGCTTCCCTAAAGCTGGGATTATAAATCTTCGCCACCAAGCCTAGATTGTCGTTTTTACTTTTTGAAACAAAACAGTGATTTGCTATGTATCTTATGCTGTCTTCCAGCTCCAGATCCTCTTGTCTCAGATTACTCATGCTAAGATTGTAGGTGTGCACCACCAGCCCCTGCCTCAGACTGTTTTCTTGTCACCACTCCCTAAACATTACAGTTTGAGGGCCTGTGACACGGTTCATCAAGTAAAGGAATTTGTTGCCAAAACTGACAGTCTCAGTTCGATCTCCAGGACCCACATGATGGGAGAGAAGCGACCCCTGAAGGTTGTCCTCTGACCTCTACATACTTGCCATGGCACATTCACACTGCCACACGCACACACACACACACACACACACACGCGCGCGCGTGCACACACACACATACATACATGCACACATGCATACACGCGTACTCATGCACAACACACTAAGTTAATTAAATGTAATAAATAAGCTTAAAATATTTGGGTTTAATTATTTACATTGTATTAGCTATTAAGCGTCTGTACAACTCGTACAACCACTATGGAAAGCAGTGTGGAAAACCCTTAAAAGACTCAAAATGAGGGGCTGGAGAGATGGCTCGGTGGTTAAGAGCGCTGACTGCTCTTGCAGAGGACCCGGGTTTGATTCCCAGCACCCACATGGCTGAGAACCATTAACTCCAGTTCCAGGGGAATCTGATGCCCTCTTCTGACCTCCGAGGCATTGCACGACATGGGTGCACCAACCTACATGCAGACAGTACACTCATACATGTAAAAAATAATAAATTAAAAAAATATATAAAAAGACTCAAAATGAGCTTACCACTGGACCCAGTTATACCACTCCTGGGTATATACCCACAAGATTCATCCTACCATAGAGATACATGCACAGTCATGTTTATTGCAGCTCTCTTCACAACAGCAAAGAACCAACCCAAGTGCCCCTCAACCGATTAGTGGATAGAGAAAATGTGGTACATCTACACAATGGAGTTCTACGCAATGGTAAAGAAAGATGACATCATGAACTTTGCAGGTAAATGGATGGAACTAGAAGATATTATGTTAAGTGAAGTAACGCAGTCCCAGAAAAACAAAGGGACGAATGGTATCCCTCATCTGTGGATGCTAGCACCAAGTACCTAGTTGTAAGGCAAACTGAGCAACATTAATGTTATATTCCTTATGATCTGAAAACAACTGTGCTCTTATATTGTGAATCCCTTAACAGGTTCTAGAATTAAAAAAAAATAAAGCATCTATACATGATTTAAAGTCTATGTTAGTATCTATGCAAATACTACACTATTTTATTGAAGGGATTTGAGTATCATTGGAATTTGGCTCTGTAGGCATCCTGGAACCAATCCCTGTCTAGATCCTTAGGGAGGAGAGTACATGAATGCATGTATGCCTAGGTACAGATTGAAAAGGGAAGTTATTAAATATTGTATGAAATGCACAAAGCTTCAATAAAAATTGGCAGAAAAGGGAAGCTACTATAATTTTAAGTTTTATTCATTATTACTGTGGCGGCGGTGTTTATGGCATGGTGCACATATGGAAGTCAGAGTGGAATGTGGTGGATGCTGCTCTCCTTCCACCTTATGTGGGTCTCAGGGATCAAACTCAGGTCCACAGTTACAATAATTTGTGCATGTATTTTCTACTACCCCTTCTAAACCTATCTTGAAGGTGTTTTTTTTTTTTTTTTTTTTACTTCGGGGATGACCAGTTCCAGGGGTCACAAATTCCATGAATCACTGTGGACTGTATAAAGAGAGACTTCCATTTAGCTACTCCCAACAACCTCTTCCAGTTTGAGATCACCACCGAAGTTTAGAACCATAGGTCAAGGCTGCAACATCAAGTCCATTTTTGAGGTCAGGAGCTCTCTTCTCTTCCAGATGTATTAGCCTAGGGTCCTACTCTAGAGTAGGAGACTCACAGCAGCAGCCAGTATTCTGGCGATGGCATATCTGGGCCCTTTAAATGAGGTTCGGTTTAATATTCAAAACACTTCCTGAATCTGATCTGGCATTGTGCTGGCTTCACTGCAGACAGACAGCAGCTGTCTGCACAGGTGCCCTGTCCTGGGCCTCTGACTTCTTTCTTCCCCTCTTTGCTTGTGTAATCGGTGATTTACCTGAGGAACTAGTTCTCCAGGGTGCCTCAGGCAATGACACTGTTTGGCAAAGTCACTAAGTCATAGAAATTGATCATTCATGAACCTACAGGACTTTATCTCCTGTGTCATTTATCTTTTGGTTCAAATTGGTGATGTCTTGGAATTGGAACAGGGCTAGACTTGGTGGTGCATACCTGTAGTCCACTTGGGAGACTTAGGTAGATGCCTTGAGCTCAGGAGTTTGTGGTTAACCTGAGCAACAGCAACGAACTCTCAAATCAAACACATAGGAATTGGGCAGATATGGCTTAGTTGGTAAAGTATTTGCCATCAAAACATGGGGACCTGATTCTGGATCCCCAGTACTCCTATAAAAGCTGGGCTTTTTAGTGCTTATTCTAATCCCAGCACCAGAGAGGCGGAGACAAGCAGATCCTGGAACTCACTGGCCTGGCAGCCTAGTCAAATCAATAGGCTCCAGGTTTGACGAGCATTCCAATCTTAAAAAAAAAGAAGGTGGAGGGCAAGAGAGATCAAGAGAGATGGCTCAGGGGGTGAGGGCATTGACAACCAGAGTTTGAGCTCTGAATCCCCCATGATGGCATAAGAGAACTGACTCCTGCAAGTTGTCCTCTGATGTACATACATAGAAGCACACAGATAAATAAATAAATGTAAAAATAAATAAAAGGAGAACATAATTAAGGAAAGTATCCAACATCAATCTCTGGCTGCCATCCACATATATACATGTATACTCCCACGCAACAAACAGTAAACAAAATCTCGGTTAGAGAGATGGCTCAGTGGTTAAGAGCACTGGCTGCTCTTGCAGAAGACCTGGGTTTAGTTCCCAGCAGCCACATGGCTGCTAACCATTGTTCATAACTTCAGTTCCAGGGGGATCCAATGCTCTCTTCTGACCTCTGTGGGCATTGCACAACATGGTTGCAGTCACACACATGCAGGAAATACACTCATTCACATAAAATAAAAAGTCTTGTACAAAATATATATATAATAAAATAAAAATAGTAAATAAAATATTAACAAAACAATCCTTAGTAATTGAAACAGATATTTTTTTGTGTGTAAAATTCTTTCATGGCCTAGGTTGGAAGTGTTCATGTCACACTGGTAGATATCTTGAGAGGAAATTCCTTTTTTTTTTTACTGTAATAAAAAAGTAGTATTTATTATACTTATTTAAGTCTAGGTCCTTCTGTCTGTGAGAAACTTCTGCTGTGTTGCTATTTCCTCTGGCTTGAAACATTCCCTTGTGAGGAAATCAGAAGACTGGTGAAACTCACAAGAAAGGTCTGAGCCCAGAGGCTTGGAACTTCCTTTTTAAAAAATATTTTATTTATTACTTTTATTTTATGTGTATGAGTATATTGCCTGCATGTATGTAAGCACACCCCTGTTGTACAATGCCCATGAAGGTCAGAAGAAGCTGTTGGATACCCTGGAGCAGGAATTACAGAAGGTTGTTAGCTGGCATGTGAGTGCTACAAGACCAGCCAGTGTTCTTAACCGCTAAGCGGTCTGCCAACCCCTAGGCTAGAACTTCCTTATGTTATTATTTATTATTATTTTGTCTTTTTGAGACAGGGTCTCCCTGTAGCCCCAGCTGTCCTTGAACTCATTCTGTAGACCAGGCTGGCCTTGAACTCACAAAGATCAGCCTGCCTCTGCCTCCCGAGTGCTAGGATTGAAGGCGTGCGCCACCAAGCCCGGCAGCTGGAACTTCCTTAAACTCCATCCCTGAGCTTCTATAAGCAGCAAATGATTGCTGTGGAGAAGAGACTCTTGCATGGAGCTGCCTGCAGATTGGTGAGGGAACTCCAGAGATGCAGTTTTGTGAGTCATCAACCATGCTAGTGTGGGCTTTGGGGTGATGCAGTACCCTGTTGGTCACCATGGTTTTAAAGTAGCTCCAATAGTCTCATTGGTTTACCAAGCTAGACTTGAGTGGAAGTGAAATTGTTTCTTTGATCTGTCCTCAGTGTCTTATCTGGGGTCAATAGATATTTCTTCATGTTGACTCAGGAAATTCATGAAACAACTTCATATTAGCTTAAGCAAGAAATTAAAAATAGAGAGGAAGGAAAGAAAGTGTAAAGTGGTAGTTTTCCCAGACTCTTTAAGAAGATTAAACTGGCCGGTCGTGGTGGTACACGCCTTTAATCCTAGCACTTGGGAGGCAGAGGCAGGCAGATCTTTGTGAGTTCAAGGCCCGCCTGGTCTGCAGAGCAAGTTCCAGGACAGCTGGGGCTATAGAAAATTACCTAGGCAGGCTATGGCGGTGCACGCCTGTAGTCCCAGCACTTGGAAGAATGGAGCAGAAGGATCAAGATGAGTTCAAGCCCTGCCTGGACTGCACAGTGACCTTTCAGGGTCAGCTATGAGACCCTGCATTACACATCTTTAATCCCAGGACTCGGGAGGCAGAGGCAAGAGGATCTCTTTGAGATCAAGGCCAATCTTGTCTACATAAGACTTCCAGTCCAGTTGGGGGTATAAGAAGACCCTGCCTTAAGAAACTAACAAATAGCCGGGCGTAGTGGTGGTGCACGCCTTTAATCCTAGCACTTGGGAGGCAGAGGCAGGCGGATCTTTGCGAGTTCAAGGCCAGCCTGGTCTACAGAGTGAGTTCCAGGACAGCTGGAGCTACAGGGAGACCCTGTCTCGAAAAGACAAAAAAAAAAAAAGTGTTAAAAAAAAAGAAACTAACAAATAAACAGCACACACAAACACACACACATACAAAATAAATAGGCTTGGGCAGCTGCAGGCCAGTGGTTCTTCAGCTCACTCTGATTGTTACTTAGCATAAGGTACCAGGCATCGGTAATCCCAACACTCCTGTAGCAAAATGGAGGGAGAGATAAAAGAATCTTCTGGAAGGTCATGGGTCAGCTAACCTCAGTCAGAAACAAGAGAGGTGGAAGGAGAGAACCATCTGTCCACACTCCACTCCCACACATCATACATGCTAATAATAAATACATATTTCTAAAACAAAACCCAAACAAATAAGAAACAAAAAAAATTCTAAAAAGTAAAAGGTTATGGCTGGGTGTGGTGGTGCATGCCTTTAATCCTAGCACTTTCGAGGCAGAGGCAGGCAGATCTTTGTGAGTTCAAGGCCAGCCTGGTCTACAGAGTGAGTTATGAATGAGAAGTATAACCGATGCTAAGAAAAGACAGAATCAGTACATTCATACACATACAGAAATAAATTTAAAAAAATTAAAAAAAAAAAAGGAGAACGCTGTCCCCTGGTGTGAGAGGGCAGGTCAGTGGTTGTGGACTCCACTGAGGTAGGAGCAGGGAGGGGAAGAGAGAAAGATAGGGGGCAAGCTGTTTGGAGAGAAAGGCTACTGCCCAATATGAGGGCTTGATGGGTTGGGCTAAGGCCCCTATGGCCACTCCCAACTTTCTGTCTGCACAGAGGTAGAAAGGGCATGAGGAGTCCAGGAGAGCCAAAGTAGCAGTCAGGAGGGCATCCTAAGGAGAGAGACGTGGACGATGGTGGGATGGTAGAGAGGCCCCGTGGGGGTTTCCCTAGCTGCCTGGTACAGGGTTCAGTTGGAACAGCAAAATTAGGGATCCAGTGACAGAAGAAGCCCACTAATCCTAGAAAGAGAGGATGTGGTCTGCTGTCTCTGGAGGCTGTAGGTCTCATATGGCATTGACTTGCTCTGACCTGAGAGTACTGGAAGGGTACGTTAGGACCAGAGTCAAAGGAAGAGATCCTTGGCCAAGGCTTGGCCAAAGAAGTGTAGGCTATCCAGGAAGTCCTGGGGAAGGACTGTCCATGTAAGCTGTTCTGCAGACCTGGTGTCTGGGTCCTCCCATGTAAAAGCACAAGGAAGTATGAGGGTACAGTAAAGAAGGCCAGGACAGTGAAATGGGAGACTGAGGATTAAGGGTTAGGGCGGCCTGAACTAGACAGTAGGTGCCAGAGGGCTTATGTACCGGAAGAATGGGGGTGTTGCAGGGTTAGTTAGTAGAGATAGGAGTCAGGTAATGGTAGGCTTGAGCCCATGGCGGTGGGTTTCAGGAAACTGAGGCCTGGAAGGAAAAGAGGTGGGGTCCTTGAGGCGTATCAGGACTGGCAGGTGGTGAGAGGCGATTACTGCAGTGGAAATGTCCCAGACCTGAGTGTCGACAGGATCAGGAAAGGCAGAAGCTGGACAACCCAGGGTGGGAACTTGGGAGGCTATTAGGGATAAAAGAAGGTGAGAGTCGGAGAGGTGTGAGGAAGAGAGACACGGTTGCATGGAAGCAGCTGAGGATGTCACGGCCAAAGAGGGGCACTGGACAGACAGACATGACTAAAAAAGACTAAAAAAGAATGGGTGAACATTGACCTGTGAGGACACAGGGGAGAGGTAGAGTCCTTTATGGGANGAGAGAGAGAGAGAGATTGCATACTTTATTGGGGTGCTGGGGATCCATCTCTGGACTCAGGAATGCTAGGCAAGTGCTCAGTGGTTGAGCTGTAATCCATGCCTCATTTTCAAACTGTTACTGAGGACCACAGGGGAGGTGCCCTCCTCAGTGTCAACAGAGGTGGCCTCAGCTGCAGCTACTCCAAGCTGGGACTCTGAGGGTTGTGGGAAGTGCTGGGGATGCCATGCACGGTCCTATGATCTGGGAGGGGCTCTGGCAGTGGTGGGTGGGCCTGGTGGCCCCTGAGGCATCCCTGTATTGACACTGAGTGGTAGTGGAACAGTAGGAAGGGTTCAGGCTCAATGGGCCATTGGCCCAGGCATTCGTAGGTGAGGGGAGGATCTCCAGGTCACCTAGGTCTCAGCAGCTGCATGAGTGGCATTTTGAAACTAGCTTGTTCAAAGACATGCTCTCTCCTAGGTGTTCTTTGGGTCAGGTTTCAGGGAAATTTCCACTCCACCCACACGTTAGGGCTTTCAGCAGAGCCCACCTCAATTCTCTGCAAAAATTTCTGCTGAGTTCCAAAACTATGTGCCTTCCAATCACCTCGGTCAACCTTTAGGAGCAGTGGGCTTCACAGCAGCCCAGATTCCTGCATTGACCAGTGTGTTAGAGACCCCAGAGGTCTTCCTGGAGAGTGAGGTCTTTGTTGAGTTACATATTGCCTAATAAACTTGGGGCAAAGAAGAGATGGGGAGACCACTCAGCTGGTAGTGTTTGCTGTGCAAACATGAGGACCTGAGATGAGTCCCAGAACCCATGTGTTCTGGGTAGCTTTAGTGTCGACTTGACACACCTGGCTTGAGGGAGCCTCAGTTGGGGAATTTCCTCCATTGGACTGGCCTGTGGCCAGTTTTCTTGATTGTTGAGTGATGTGGGAGGGTCCAGCCCACTCAGGGTGGTACCACCCTTGGGCAGGTTGTTGTGTTTTGTAAGAAAGCAGGTTGAGCATGGGCCAGGGGAGCAGTGTTCCTCCATGGCCTGTGCTTCAGCTCCTGCCTCCAGGTTCCTGCCCTGAGTTCCCACCTTGGGCTCCCTCACTGATGAACTGCGACCTGGGAGATGTAAGGTGAATAAACCCTTTCCTCCCCAAGTTGGTACTGGTCAGAGTGTTTTGTCACAGCAATGGAGAAGCAAAGTAAAACACCATGTAGAAAGCTAGGTGGGTGGAACCCAACTGTAACCCCTGCACTGGAGTACAGACAGGTGGATCTCTGAGGTTTGCTGGCTAGCCAGCCTAGCCTCATTGGTGAGCTCCAGACCAAGTGAGAGTCTCAAAAAACTAGCTGAGGAGTCAGTGAGATGGCTTGTGAGGTGAAGGTGCTTGCCACTAAGCCTGTGACCCAAGTTCAATCCCCAGAACCCACGTGGTAGGAGGGGAGAACTGACTCCCAAAAGTTGTCTTCAGACCTCTACATATGCACTGTGGCATGCACACATACATCATGACACTCACATACATCAAACACACACAAAATAAACATTAAATAAAAATAAAACAAAGCAAGGTGGGGCTCCTATGTACATACATGCATAACACACACACACACACACAAACCTTATACAGAAAGAAAGAAAGTGGGGGACAAGAAGGATGAGAAAGAAAGAGAGGGGAGAGAGAGGAAGAAAAGGAGGAAGAAAGGAAAGGAAGGAAAAAGAGGAAAGAAAGAAGGACCTGGAGTGAAGCAATGCGCATTGTTGTCAGGCTTAGCAGAGGCAAGTGCCGGAACTCTGTCCCCCTTTTCTTGTCTTCCATGACAAAGGGAACATGACAATTTCACAACCAGTGCTGGGTTTTCTTTGGGCCCAACTGTAGCATTTGGCTGCACTCTGCATGCGGTCTCTTGAGGGAAAAGGGGTTGGCGTGGGGCACCACAAACATCAGGGCCTGACCCATGGTCCACAATCCCACGGCCCTAGGAGGAAAGGAAAGCCCTTTTGCACACTCAACAAATATTGACCCTGGCCACACCCAGAGGTGGGTTTACACTAGAAACAATACCTGACATCCTCAACACAAGTCAGCAAAGAAAAGAAAACAAACTCCTCTACAGAAGTCACCAGGTTGAAGGACAGCTGTAGTCTTCTCCACAAGTTTACAAAACAGAAGACATCCAAGTGTTGGGAAAATGGCTTTGGTGAGGCAACAAGAAAGATTTTTTAAAAGAAGACTGTTTAATATGCTGTCATCTGATCACCCTGGGTTATCACAGCTAAGCTTTGCTCTCTGATTATCTGGTAGATAGACATGTGCTAAGCTTACATAAACGGTCCATTTAATCCTTTCAATAATGTTAGGAAAGGTTTTATTTATTATTTCACAGAGAAGGCGATTGAGGCCCAGAGAGTTTGAGTAACTTGTTCATGGACATTCAAATGGTAAATGATAAATCAGGCATGCAAATGCAGCCATCTGACTTTGTATTCAAAGTTCTGAGAATGTATGAAATGAGAGATGAACAACTTGAACTGGAAAATGTAGGCTGAAAGCCTTGACCCACTGGGGGGTCAGTAGAACTTCCCAGGCTACCCAACCATTAGGGCGTCAGGCCCCTCCCAAGCCCTGGCTAAGGCTGCACTGTCTGGCACAGTGCCTAGAACTCAGTGGATGCTCTAGAAAGGCTGTTTCCCTTCTCTAAAGCTTGCTCTTGGCTGACCTTTTCTTTGTTGAAGGTTTCTTAGTGTGGATGCTTCTTTTCTCTCTCCTTAATATTTTCCCCCTTGGGGTTGGAGAGATGGTTCAGCAGTTAGGAGCACATACTGCTCTTACAGAGGACCTGAGTTCAGTTCCCTGGACCCACATTAGGTGTCCCATAATCTCTGATGCCTTCTTCTGTCCTCTGAGGGCACCTGCATCATGTATCCATATCTACACATACACATAATTAAAAATAAAATAAACCTTTGAGAAATCTTCCTTCCTTCTTCACTTCTGCTTCCCTCCCTTTCTCTTCTTCCCTTTCTTCTTCTTGGTTATCTCTCTCTCTCTCTCTCTCTCTCTCTCTCTCTCTCTCTCTCTCTCTCTCTCTCTCTTTGGTCTTTTTGAGACAGGATCTCCCTGTAGCCCCGGCTGGCCTGGAGCTCACTCTGTAGACCAGGCTGGCCTTGAACTCACAGTGATCCACCTGCCTCTGACTCCAAGTGCTGGGATTAAAGGCGTGCACCACCATGCCCAGCCTTCTTTTCGTCTCTTTTTGAGGCAGGGTCTCATGTATTCTAGGCTGGCCTCTAACTTACTACATGCCTATGAAAGTAATATGTTACATTACATAGCAGCACGGTGAGGGGTGCACACTAAATTAAAGATAAAGGTTACTCCTATGGTGGAAGGAGGGAAAGTGGGGTAAAGGGAAAGCTGGAGCTATATCTCACTTTCAGTTCATTGGAGAAAAGATCCAGGCTGGGTGTGGTTGCGCAGACACGTAGATCCCAGCTGGGAGGTGGAAGTGGGAGGATCCGGAGTTCAAGATCATGCTACACTACATAGCAAGTTCAAAGCCAGCCTGTCTCAAAGCAAAGTAAAGCAAAAAAGGAAGATTCTAGCTAGACAAGGTGGGACATGTCTACAATCCTAGCACTGGGGAGGCTGAGGCAGATGGATTGAAAGTTCAAGGCCAGCCAAGGCTACATTGCAAAACTGACTCTGACACACACCCTCTCTATACACATACATGTAATTTTTTCCCTGCAAATGGCCATCAGTGGGTGAATAGTTAAATAAACCGTGCCACATCCATCTCACGGAATACTACTCAGCCATAAAGGGGGAAATTATTGATAAAAGCACTGATTTTAGATGAAAAACATTATGCTTCAGCCATGCATGGTGGCACAAACTTTTAATCCCAGCACTCAGGAGGTAGAGGCAGAGGCAGAGGCAGAGGCAGAGGCAGAGGCAGAGGCAGAGACAGAGGCAGGCGGATTTCTATAAGATCAAGGACAGCCTGGTCTACATAGTGAGTTCCAGGCCAGCCGAGGCTACAGGGAGACCCTCTCTATACTCCAGCATGGATAGGGGAGGGCTCATGAGCCCTCCCCCTAGCTGAGGAGCTTTCTGGAGGTGAGGGATTCTGGGGGAGTAAGAGTCAGTGGCCTGGCTCCAGATGGGTTGTCCACACCCCAGTGCACAGTCCTACACTCTAACCAGTACAGGCAACACTGACTGGATTCAGTGGGCTATAAAAAAAGACAAAAGCCATGAAGTTGGGAGGAGGATGTAATGGGAGAGTCCAGGAAGAGTTAGAGGAGGGGAGTGGGGTGCCGTATGTGTGTGGGTGGGTGTGACTGAAATGTGGCTTCACATATGAAATTATCACCTATCATCTATATATTGCTCATCTATCTAAGTATCTATTGTCTATGTAGCTATTTATCATCTATGTATCTATCTCTCATCTATCTATAATCTATGTATCTATCACCTATCTTATGTCTATATTCTATCATCTTTATATCTATCATCTATGTATCTAACATCTATGTATTATCTATCTATCTATCTATCTATCTATCTATCATCTATCTATCTATCTATCTATCTATCTATCTATCTATCTATCTATTATCAATGTATCTACCTATCCTCTATCTTCTATCTATGTATCTACCTATCTGTCATCTATCTATTATCTATTATCTATCTATCTATCCATCTATCTACCTGTCATCTATCATCTATCATCTACGTATCTATCTTCATATCATCTATCTTTCTATTATGTATGTATGTATGTATGTGTGTATGTATGTATGTATGTATGTATCTATCTATCTATCTACTAGTGCCATTTTAGTAACAAACAAAACACCAAAAAGACCAATCTTAGAAAGTTGTATACTGGGGCTGGAGAGATGGCCTAGCGGTTAAGAGCACCAACTGCTCTTGCAGAGGACCCGGGTTCGATCCCCAGCACCCACATGGCAGCTGAGAACCATCTGTAACTCCAATTCCAGGAGAACTCCAGTTACAGGGGAATCCGACACCCTCTTCTGACCTTCGCGGCATTGCACGACACAGGTGCACAGACCTGCATGCAGATAATACATTCATACACATGAAAAATAATAAATAAATAAAAAAAAAGAAAGTTGTATACTATATGATTTGTTGTATAATATTCATTTATTTATTCATTGCTATGCTGGGCTTCAAACTGGGTTTTGTGCATGATAGCCAAGCATTCTGTATAATATTCTTGAAATTATAAAATTATTAAATATGTCTCAGAATGTGAATGTATTTGGAATAGGCTCTTCAAGGAGGTGACTAAGCTAAAATGGGGTTACTGGGTGATCCTAATCACCAGCTGACTGTTGTCCTGAGAAGAGGAGAATTAGGGCACAGATACAGCAGAGAAAACCCTGTGAAAACACAGAAGTTGCCACCCAGAGGTTATGGAGAGAGTCCCAGAAAACAGGCCAGGGTGGGAAGCACCCACATTCCCAGCACCTGGGAGATGAGGAGGGAGGAATGGGAGCGCAAGGCCGTCTTGCTACATGGTAAGTTTGAGGCCAGCCTGAACTACATGAGACCCTGCCGAAAAAGCAAACAAGGCTGAACAGATGGCTCCACAGTTAAGAGCACTTACTGCTCTTGCAGAGGACCCCAGTTCTGGTCCCAGCACACATGTCAGGTAGCTCACAACCACCTGTAACTCCATGTCCAATGAGGATGTGATGTCTTTGGCCTCTACAGGCATTTGCACTCACAAGCACAAACACACATATGCGTAATAAAAATAATAAAATAAATCTTTTTTAAAAAACAAAGGTTGGGCATGTAACTCAGTAGAGTGCTTGCCTAGCATACAGGAAGCTCTGGGTTTGATCCCTAGACCTACATAAACAGGGTGGGGAGATTCTAGCCTGTAATCCTAGTGCTTGGAAGTATAGGCAAGAGCATCAGAGGTACTAGGTTACCCTCAGCTACATAGGCAGTTGAAGGCTAGCCTAGGATACAAAAAACTCTGTCTCAAATATAAAACAAGGGCTAGAGAGATGGCTCAGTGGTTAAGAGCACTTACTGCTCTTCCAGAGGACCTGGGGTGGATTCCCAGCACCCATAAGGCAGCTAACAACGGTCCTTAACTCCAGTTCCAGGGGATCCATCACCCTCTTCTGGCCTCTGTGAGTATTGCACACACATGCATACATGAAGGCAAAACACTGATACACATAAAATATAAATAAATAAAATCTTTAAAAAAATAAAATATTTATAACCTAACAACCGAGTAAACAAAAAGACACAATCCTGCCAACACCTCAATAGTTAATGAATTAATTAATTATATTAATTAAAGGAGAAAGTCTTGCTATGTAACATAGACTTTCCTCAAACTTGTAGTGATCTTCCTTCTCTGCTTCCAGAATGCTCCCTGGGGTTATAGGCATGAACCACCATGCTATGCCCAGTCTTAATTTTTGTATTAATTACTTGACAAAACACATCAGGAGAGGAAAGATTTACCTGGCCCGTGATTTTATCCAGCCCATGATTTCAAAGGGTTTCAGTCCATTTTGACAGGTTATCTTAATTCACTGGGTGGAAGAGGGGAGAGAGGAGGATGTCTGCATCACTGTGGATCAGGAAGCAGAGAGGGAGACAGGAAGTAGGCAGGCAGAACATTCCCCAAGTAACTGACTTCTGTGGCACAGCTGGGGAGCAGAACAGGCTGCAGTTCAGATTCAAACCATTATGATCTGAACTGTGAGGAGATGAATGTCTGCTGGTGAAGCCACCTGGCCTGTCCTGCTTTGTCATAGAGGCCCTGAATGACCCAGACCATATCTGATTATCAGTCTCCTGAGGAGATCAGCCAGTGTCTTGAGAGCTGAACACCATATGTGTTTGTTTAAAAACCATTCATCAGCTTCTTGTACAAAAAAAATATATATAATAAAAAAAAATAAAACCCCATTCATCAGCTATAAATTAGAATAGAATCTGACATAAGGTCTGCTGTGCTACTAAAACAAAGAAATTCAACATTAGGAACACATTGACTTTTCATAGGCAAACATGCCCCAACTGCCTCCTCCATCTCCCTATCAACCTTTTGTTTGAAGATGGAAACAAAGCACAGAGATCTGTTCAAATGCATCTTCTAACAAACAAAATAAAAACCTAAAACAACAACAACCCTGGCAGTGGAGATGGCTCATTGGGCGAAGGCCAGAGGACTTACATCGGCTCCCCAGAACCCACATGATGGAAGGAGAAAACTGGTCTCGGCCTCCACACACAAATGCGTACAAATAAAGATGAGCAGTTGTGGGCCACCCTATATGGCTTAGGGGAACTGAACCTGGGTCCTATGCAAGAGCAAGTACTCTTAACTGCTCAGCCATGTCTCTAAATCCTTCTCCCCCCTCTTCCTTCTATCTTTCTTCCTTCCTTTCTTTTTAACAAGTTCTCATTATGTAAGCTAAGCTGACCTCAAACTCAAGATCTTCCTGCTTTAGCTTCAGCCTCCCTGGCGCTGGGATGATGGGAGTGAGTATACCACCATGCCCAGCATTTTTTTTTTTTTAGTTTTTTCCTTTTTTTGGTGTTTTTGAGGCAGGGTCTCCCTTTTAGTACCAGCTGTCCTGGAGCTCGCTCTGTAGACTAGGCTGGCCTTGAACTCACAGAGATCCGCCTACCTCTACTTCCCAAATGCTGGGATTAAAGGTGCGCGCCACCACGCCCGGCTGCCCAGCATTTTTTTTAAGCCAATTTTTTATTGAAGCTCTGTGCATTTCACACAAAATTACAAATCAAATCTAGACCTGTGCCCCCTCTCTGCCCCCCACCCCACCAGAGCTCATGCATTTTGCCAAAAATGTTTTTCATCTTTTTCTCAGTCTCTCTCAAAATTCTCGATGCAGAAGTTTACTGTTTCCAGCAGAAGTTCACCATTTCAGTCAGTTCTTTGATGCAGTCTTTCTGTTGTTGTTGTTATTCCTTCCAATATGCATCACTCCAAAATATGTACATATGCATGCCACATATATCATAAGTTTTAGTGTCTTCAGCTTATGATTTTTTTTTATTAGGCTGAAAATGTCATGTTTGAAGTCTCCTCCTTGGCAAGCTCAACCATCAATCCTGCTCTTGTGCTCCACTCTGGGAATTTCCCTTCCCATGGTCACCAAATGAGGTCCAGTAAGCACCATGTCCTATCTTGATCTTCCTGTACTGGTCTCCATGATACAGCCTGGGTTAGTCCAACAATGGCAGTCTATACTCTGAAGAAGTGGTCCACACGTTGGATGTCTCAGCAGTCCCTTTCTGGCACTGAAGGTTTGGAGGATTCTTGCAGAGACAAGAGTCTTCAGTCCATATTGGAAGGTTGAAAAGCTGTGTCTCATGTCTTTGAAGGATGGCAAAAGCAGTGGCTGCCACAGGGTAGCTGCACTTGCCAGTAAGACAGCCAAAACAATTGTGCCCTTTTTTTTTTTTTTTTTAAACTTTTTTGTCTTTTTACTAAAGTTTTATACCTGAGGTACAATTTCTCAGTACTTACTATTTGTATATTTCTGGTTATACTTTCCTTTTGGATGTTTAAGGCCACACAGTTAGCCCAGATTAACCAAGGTTTTTGTTTTCTCAAAGGTCAGTTGAGGATCTGGTCCTTAAAGGTCACTCATGTTTTTTGTGGGGGAGAGCCTATGGATCCTTTTGGCATTTCAATCACCAGTTCTATCTACTCGAGGACAAAGTCAGGTCTTGCTAGACCAGGCTTCCCCTTTTGAGGTATGAGCAGACTTTCCTCTTTATAGATTGGACACTGGCTGAGGTCCCATTAGTGGATCTCAAAGACCTCCCTGCATAGGAAGACTGCTGGTGACTCACATTTCTAGGACATTTCAAGAGATGCCCCCATGCATAGTCCCCTGGGAGGAAGTACACAGGCAGGGAGATTTTGAAGGTGTAGAACCTCACCTCATTTCCTGTTCATTTCCTGTTCATTTTTCTGTTTCCTGTGGGCAGATGGAAATGTGATCAGCCTGCCACCACAATGGTTGCCATGACCCTGCCCTCCCCTCCATGGTCAATTCCATGCCCCAGGAATCAGAAGTCAAATTAAACCCTTTCTTTCCTAAGTTGCTTTTGATCATAGTATTTTATCACAGCCACAAAAAAGTAACTAATACACAAATTAGGGAGGAAAGATTTATTTGGTTCCCAGTTTCAGTCTATCATGTGGACTTGCTCAGTTCCCGGCATTGGGAGCGTGTGAAGTAGGTTGTTCACATCATGGTGAATGAGGAACGTGATGGAACCAGGGGCTCGTCTAACCTTCGAAGGCCTGCCCCATGACTTTCCACAAGGTAGGCCTCACCTTCTAAAGGTTCCACAGGTCCCCCAAATTCCACCACTGGCTGGGGGAAAGAATGTTCAAAACATGAACAGGTGAGAGATATTTCTGATTCAAATCATAATAGTGACACCTGGAGAATTCCTTGGAGTAAAAAACCCACAGGTTTGGTGAGAACTGTTGTGAACCTATAGGGAAAAAATTTGTCTCCCTTTTAGGGAGGAAATAGACCAAAGAACCTAGAGGATGGTACATGTCAAATGTAGGAAATAATCAATCATACACTTCTGATTTTCCTGATTGAAGAAATTTGTCGTAGAGGACATGGGGAAGAACTTTCTCAAGCCTGGGAATCCATGAAAGAAAAGACAGATATATTTGACTGCATAAACATTCAAATGTTTTGTGTGACATAAATAAAGCCAATTCAAATGGTGGAGCTGGAAAAATATTTGCAATACAAATAATAGTCCCCAACATCTGTTGACTGTTACTTTGTGCCAGGTACCATTCTGTTTACTTTGTGTGTATTAAGCATTTACTTCTAACAACCTTGTGAAGTGGGAACTGTGGTGACAATGATGGTGATTATTTCATTGACTGGGAAACTGAGGCAT
The DNA here is from genome assembly GCA_009823505.1 of Rhizomys pruinosus. NCBI lineage: Eukaryota > Metazoa > Chordata > Mammalia > Rodentia > Spalacidae > Rhizomys > Rhizomys pruinosus. The sequence goes on from VZQC01015089.1 coordinate 1,506,517, forward strand.
GACAAGGTTAAATAAATTGCTGAGGTCACATGGTCAGTCAGGGCAGAATCAAGATGTGACCCTTGGCAGCCTGCCCAAGGGCCAATTCTCTTAATCATCTCTCTAATGAAAGCCCAAAGCCAAATGGACACTATTTAAAGAGCTTTTACAAATTGACCTGACCAAGCCAAGCCATACAAAAGGGACTATTTACAGAAGAGTGAAGCCAAATGGGTAACATGGGAAAAGAATCCCAATTCAATAGCAAAAGCAGAGAATCAATGATACTCATCTGGGTCTGTGAGCTGGACACAGGCTGGACAGAGGGCCGGTTTCAGCTGCTGGCACGGATGTGGAGAAAAGGGCATGCTCACACACACAGAAGCTTCTCGGCCTTTGGGGAAAGCAATCTGGCAAGGTCTGTTAAAACTGAAACCCTTTGACCTGCTAATCCCCCTCCTGGGAAGCTGTCCCAAGGAAATAAAGACACCAATATCCAAGTATTTAAGGGAAAATGTGTGTGTGTGTGTGTGTGTGTGATGAAGGAGAAGGAGGTGTCAGAAAACTGGCCACAAAAAGATATGGTCACACACGCCTTTTATCCCAGTACTTGAGAGGCAGAGGCAAGTGGATCTCTTCGAGATGGAGGCCAGCTTGGTCTACATAGTGAGTTCCATCCGGGCCAGCTGGTGCTACAGGCTGACCCTGTTGCAAACAAACCAAATCAAACCAAAATAAAACAAAACAAAACAAGATACTTGCATGCTGTCTCCCATTTTTCTTTTATTTTTAAATTTTTTTTGCAAGAAGAAACACTTGAATTTCACATCAGATCACAAACAAAAGGAATCAAATCCACACGCCAAAAGAACAAAGAAAATAAACATGGGAAAAGCAAATTAGAAATCGCCACCAAACACTGTCAGTCCCATAGAGGACTCCCAAAACGAGATCTCTCCGGACCTAACCCAGGACACAAATCTCTCTCTCTCTTTCTCTCTCTCTTTTTTTCTCTCCCTCTCTGATCCATCCTGAAGGCAGGTCCATTACTCTCTGATCCATCCTGGAGATGGGTCCTTTTGTCTCCCATTTTTCTAAAGCAAGGGAAGAATGTATATCTGTGGAAGACTTCATGTCAATCAAGGATAGTAAAAAGAACACATACTGCTTGTTATTCTGTTACCTAGGTTCTAGTTTATTTTCTTTCTTTTTGGGGGGGGGTGTTCTAGTTTCTTTTCAATTGCTGTGACAAAACACTCTGACCAACACCAACTTGGGGAGGAAAGGGTTTATTCAGCTCACATCTCCTGGGTCACAGTTCATCACCGAGGGAGCGCCCCCATGCATGTCCCCTGGGAGGAATAACACAGGCAGGGAGATTTTGAAGGTGTAGAACCTCACCTCATTTCCTGTTCATTTCCTGTTCATTTTTCTGTTTCCTGACTGGCCAGATGGAAGATGTTGCATCAGCCTGCCCACAAATGGTTTGCCAGACCTGCCTCCTCCATGGTCAATTCCATGCCCCAGGAATCAGAAGTCAAATTAAACCCTTCTTATTCCCTAAGTTCTTTTGATCATAGTATTTTATCACAGCATAAAAAACAAAACACACATTAGGGAGGAAAAGAGATTTATTTGGTTCCAGTTTCATCTTCATGTGGACTTGCTCAGTTCCCGGCATTGGGAGCGTGTGAAGTAGGATTGTTCACAATCATGGTGAATGAGGAACGTGATGGAACCAGGGGCTCGTCTAACCTTCGAGGCCTGCCCCATGCTTCCACAAGGTAGGCCTCACCTTCTAAAGGTTCAGGTCCGCCCAAATTCCACCACTGGCTGGGGGAAAGAATGTTCAAAACATGAACAGGTGAGAGATATTTCTGATTCAAATCATAATAGTGACACCTGGAGAATTCCTTGGAGTAAAAAACCCACAGGTTTGGTGAGAACTGTTGTGAACCTATAGGGAAAAAATTTGTCTCCCTTTTAGGGAGGAAATAGACCAAAGAACCCAGAGGATGGTACATGTCAAATGTAGGAAATAATCAATCATACACTTCTGATTTTCCTGATTGAAGAAATTTGTCGTAGAGGACATGGGGAAGAACTTTCTCAAGCCTGGGAATCCATGAAAGAAAAGACAGATATATTTGACTGCATAAACATTCAAATGTTTTGTGTGACATAAATAAAGCCAATTCAAATGGTGGAGCTGGAAAAATATTTGCAATACAAATAATAGTCCCCAACATCTGTTGACTGTTACTTTGTGCCAGGTACCATTCTGTTTACTTTGTGTGTATTAAGCATTTACTTCTAACAACCTTGTGAAGTGGGAACTGTGGTGACAATGATGGTGATTATTTCATTGACTGGGAAACTGAGGCATGACAAGGTTAAATAAATTGCTGAGGTCACATGGTCAGTCAGGGCAGAATCAAGATGTGACCCTTGGCAGCCTGCCCAAGGGCCAATTCTCTTAATCATCTCTCTAATGAAAGCCCAAAGCCAAATGGACACTATTTAAAGAGCTTTTACAAATTGACCTGACCAAGCCAAGCCATACAAAAGGGACTATTTACAGAAGAGTGAAGCCAAATGGGTAACATGGGAAAAGAATCCCAATTCAATAGCAAAAGGCAGAGATCAATGATACTCATCTGGGTCTGTGAGCTGGACACAGGCTGGACAGAGGGCCGGTTTCCAGCTGCTGGCACGGATGTGGAGAAAGGGATGCTCACACACACAGAAAGCTTCTCGGCCTTTTGGCGGAACAGCAATCTGTGCAAGGTCTGTTAAAATGAAACCTTTGACCTGCTAATCCCCCTCCTGGGAACTTGTCCCAAGGAAATAAAGACACCAATATCCAAGTATTTAAGGGAAAATGTGTGTGTGTGTGTGTTGTGTGGTGTGTGGTGGGTGATGAAGGAGAGGAGGTGTCAGAAAACTGGCCACAAAAAGATAGGTCACACACCCTTTATTATCCCAGTACTTGGAGGCAGAGGCAAGTGGAATCTTCGAGATGGAGGCCAGACCTGGCTCATAGTGAGTTCCATCGGGACAGCTGGTGCTACAGGCTGACCCTGTTGCAAACAAACCAAATCGAACCAAAATAAAACAAAACAAACAGTACTGGATGCTGTCTCAAATTTTTCTTTTAGTTATTTTTATTTTTTTTTTGCAAGAAGAGAAACACTTGAATTTCACATGCAGATCAAAACAAGGATCAAATCCCACCCAAAGAACAAAGAAAGATAAACATGGGAAAAGCAATTAGAAATGCCACCAAACACTGTCAGTCCCACAGAGGACTCCCACAACCGGATCTCTCCGGACCTAACCCAGGACAAAGATCTCTCTCTCTCTTTCCTCTCTCTCTCATATTAATATATATATATATATAGATATATATATATAATATATATATAGACATATGATATATGAATATATAAGGAATGAATATATTATATATATATATATTTGTTTTCTACTATGAATTTTTTTTTCTCCCCCTCTCTGAAGTCCATCCTGAAGGCAGGTCCATTACTCTCTGATCCATCTGGAGATGGGTCCTTTTGTCTCCCATTTTTCTAAAGCAAGGGAAGAATGTATATCTGTGGAAGACTTCATGTCAATCAAGGATGTAAAAAAAGAACACATACTGCTTGTTATTCTGTTACCTAGGTTCTAGTTTTATTTTCTTCTTTTGGGGGTGGTGTTCTGTTTCTTTTCAATTGCGGTGACAAACACTCTGACCAACCAACTTGGGAGGAAAGGGTTGATTCGGCTCACATCTCCTGGTACAGTTTCATCACCGAGGGAGCCCAAGGCAGAAACTAGGGCAGGACCTGGAGTCAGGAGCTGAGCACAGCCACAGAGGAAATGCTGCTTACTGGCTTTCCTCCCTGGCCTTGCTCAGCCTACTTTTTATCAGTACAGAACACTCTGCCCAGGTTGCGCCATCACCACAGTGGGCTGGACCCTCCTACATCAACTCCACAATCAAGAAAAATCTCCACAGACAGTCATAGGCCCAGTCACAATTGGACCAATCCAGTTGAGCTCTGTTCTATTGTCTTCCATTGCCGTGACATAAACACTTCTCTGACCAACCCAAACTTGGGGAGAAGGGTTTATTCAGCTCAACAATCTTCTGGGTCACAGTTTCACACTTAGGGCGCCACAAGGCAGAAACTCAGGGCAGGAACCTGAGGGCAGGGCGAGGCCACGGCATGGAGGAATGCTGCTTACTGGGCTTGCTCCCATGGCCCATGCCCAGCTGCCCTCTTACAGTACACAACAACTGCCAGGTGGCACTACTCATACGGGGCTGGGCTCCTGCCACACTGCTCAACATCGAGACAATACGTCCACAGATGATTGGCCACAGACAGTCCAATGCACCATTCCCCAACTGGGCTGCCTCAACCCAGTAGTATCAAGTATGACACTAAAGGCTATCCAGCACTCAGGGAGAAGTTGATAACTTATGTGAGTTTACAGATAGGGTTGATAGGGCCTGAAAGAGATGATTCATGTTTAGAGACTGACTGCTCTCACAGACAGGTTCAATCCAAGCATTCACATGGTAGCTAACAACTATTGTAATCTGTACTGGGATCCACTCTTTTTCTGACCTTACAAGAGCATTATTTCAAGCATGGGTGCACTTATCATTACATGCAGGCAAGACAACTCGTTACACATACAGAAAAAAATTTTTTTAATTAAAAAGAAAACTGGGGGGCTGGAGAGAGCCTAGCGATTAAGAGCGCCGACGCTCTTGGAGAGGACCGGGTTCGATCCCCAGCCCCACATGGCGGCTGAGAACCGTCTGAAACTCCCAATTCCAGGAGAACTCAGTCCAGGGGAATCGACACCCTCTCTGACCTCCTTCGGCATTGCACGACACGGGTCACACAAGCTTCAGGCAGACAGTAATTCATACGCATACAGAAATAAATAAATAAAATTTAAAAAAGGAAAAATAGCTTAAATAAAAAAAAAGAAAACTGGGTGGTGGCAACACACCTTTAATTCCAGCAGTCTGGGAGGCAGAGGCAAGTGATCCTCTGAGTTCAAGAGCCAGCCTGGTCTTATATGCTATTCCAGGCCAGCTGGGTTCTACCACAGGGAGACTCTGTCTCAAAAAGACTAAAAATAAAATAAGATATATGGGGCTGGGAGGATGGCCATGAGGTATAAGACACCACTGCTCTTACAGGGGACTGGGATTGATTTCCAGCACCCATTGAGGCTGAATGTTTATAACCAGGTGTGGTGGCACCACCTTTAATCCTAGCATTAGGAGGGCTAGAGACTGGTGGATCTCTGTGAGTTCAGGCAGCCTGGTCTTACAGAGTGAGTTACAAGCCAACTGGGGATAGGGAGAAACCTGTCTACCAAACAAATGCAAAATCTTGAAATATTATTTGGGAAATAGCATAGTTTGTTTCCAGATGACATAATTGTTAGTATAAGTGATAATATGCATCGTTGAAGCAATACAGACTTGTGAGGAACAACAATAACAAAAGACTGGACAAAAAAGATATAAGGAACTGGAGGAATGAGAGCTAGGAGCAAGCGCAGGCCATAGGCCTAGACCAGCCTGCCAGCTGTGGGGTGACGAAGAGGGTGGTAGGTCTCCCTGGACTGAAATTACAGAAGGGTTTGTTAGCCACATGTGAATGCTGGGTTGAACTTGGTCGCCTGCAAGAGCGGCACAATGTTCTTACCACTGGAACCATCTCTCCAGCCCCTAATTGTTTAAAAAATAAATATAATAAAGGTTTAGTGTGCATGGGCGTGTGCATTGTGTGTGTGTGTGTGTATAGTAGGTATGCTCACATGATGCAGTTGCCCCAATGGAGCAGAATGGCGTGCTAGATACCATGGAGCTGGAGGTTGTAGGACAGTTGTGAACCTGTCTTGAATGAGTGCTGGAACTGAACTCAGTCCTCTAGCAAGGGCAGTACATAATCTTAAACTGCTGAGCATCTCTCCAGCCCTGTGCTATCTGTTATCATTTTATAAATAAAGTTTGGTTGAATAACTGGCTGTTCAGAGTGTGTTGTTTAAATTCCTTGGGGAGATATAAACATTCTTCTCCCTCCTCTTTCTTTTATTCCCCAATTGCAACCAAGGTATGATTTTCACCAGACGTTCACCTGGAAATCTAGTAAGTTTATGGCGGCTTACTTACAGAGCAATGGGGGAGGGTTTACTTACGAGGAGTGTGGGTACCCCCTCCCAGCAGTCGCCAGGCTGCCTCTGCAGCTGCTTGCTGACACCTCCATCCCAATGTTCTAGTCCTGGGGTTTGTAATGTCTGTTCTAGCCTTTTCTGTTCTCAAAGCATTCCATACACCCATGGTGGACCCACCTTCGAGCAGGTATGCCATTCCATAACATCTAGACGACTTCTATCCTCTGATTTCCCTCACTGACAGTAAACAGCCAGCAAATGAGCCCAGCTGTTATGATCTTAAGAAGCAGGTGCAGCTGAGCTCAGGAAGATGGCCTGCTGTCCATCAGAGGAAGTCCTATTGAGGGGCCAAGATGAGGTTGTGGAGAGATCCAGTTTTGAATTGGGGGCTAGGTCTCAGCTAGCACCCCTCAGGGCACCACTGGATGGGAGTCAAGATTTCTCTGACCTGCCAGGAGGAAGTAGCAACTGTGCCTAGGTGCATGATGCTGGGTGGGCAGCAGCTGTTTGGCACAGAATTGGGGGTCTGTGATTGGCTCTGGAGCTGATGTCTTTGGCTTATTAAAAGCAGGGCCTGTAGTGGGCAATAAATCAAATTATCCATTACCATATTACAGAATTCCCAGCCATCATTATTTTTTGCATGCATACAGGCCAAAGCAGGCCTGAATTTCATTCAGTGACCAGTGGGTTGGAAACGAGTTCATTAGACCACCAAAACCTGGAAGCTGGTGTAGTGAAGCTGAATTGTGAGTGGACAAAGGCTGAAAATAGCCATCAGCGTACAGCCTGAAATTCCTCTTTCCAGAGGCACAGTCTTTTCGGCCAGTGGGCAATCATAGACCAAGGTGGGAAACGTCCTGTTGTCCCAGGCTGAGGGCCCTGAGGTGGAAGGGAACCTCCTCAAGGTCGGGCTAATGGAGGTAGCAGCTGGTCTCTGTGCGTCAGAGGGTCAGTTCCCTACTGGGCTCGCAGGTGGGTACTGTGCTCCCTTTCCCTTAGCAGGGCTGTGTTGTAACTGCTCGTTACAAAGAAAGCATCCTACAGAGGGTGAGACCGATGAGGCACCCACGAGTGTAGAGTGTAAAGACTTGCTGTCTTTCAGCAGTTCCTGCCCGGGTGTAACTTGAGTGCCTCACTGTGCTTTCAACCAGGAGGTCTCTCCTTCCTGCCTGTGTCTTGATCCCTCTGGACCCCTCTGTGTCACTCATGGGTCATAGGGGTCTAATATGACTACTTTGATGCTATAAGGCAGGGTGGAGTGTTTGAGAAAGAAAGCATAACCCATAAGCCCCAAATACTTATAGTATAGATAAAGTTTGCACAACTAAATTTGCCTGAGGCATTTTTAAAAAATTTAGGTATATCAACACATCAACAGCCTATTAAAAATTATTTATCATTTCCTACATTTTATTTGGGGGGGCTGAAGAGATGGTTAGCAATTAACCCATGCTTGTATGCAGCTCTAGTAGGCCAGAGTCAGATCCCAGCACCCTCTTTAGGCAGCTCGCAATTGCCTAGTAACTCTGGGTCCCATGGATCCAATGAAGGGCAACGAGTTAGAAACCTACTTTGCTGACCATACCAAGGCTCCATCCTCAGACAAAGGGGAGAACTTGCCATATCCATAAAAGTTCTGCAGGAAAGATCTGTGTAAGGATCAGGCTTTTTGAGATAACTGTCACAGGGACCAGATAAGTATGTTCCCACAAACTGCAGGAAGACTGTGTAGGGATCAGGATAGAAATGTTTTTGAAATAACTGTTGCAGTAGGCCAGATGAAAGCAATGTTTCATCCACAAGCCGACTATATGTTCAGATCCAATTCAGGAACTGTAGCTTGAACATCAACAATCTGGGAAGAATACAGAATCCTGTCCCCCTTCACCCCCGCCCCTCAGGGCTCTACAGCCCGCCAATCCTGTTAACGACAAGGCTTGGAAACCACCTGCTTGTGAGTCTTTTCCTTTAAACATGAGTGCTTGTACAGAGCCCTCGGGGCTCTCCCAGTCCAGTGGGCTGCGCCAGGTTTGGGAACAGCCCTGGCTTAAGCTAGTTAATAAAAGATTCTCTGCCCTGCATCATGTCTGTCTCCTGGTGGTCTTTGAGGGTCTTGGATTCAGGCATAACACACTTCATTGGTCCCTTTAGTCACTTGCAACTCAATGGTGCCAACACAACAACATTTTAAAATCTTTTTTTTTTTTGAGACAGTGCCTTTTTCTATAGCCCAGGATAGCTCTGAACATGTGACCATTCTGCATGTGCTCCCCACATGCTGGCAGTACAGGCTATGCCACCACCATGCCTAGTTCTCTGTCTACAAAAAAAATTCTTTGTGTATACATAAAGATCTATGTTGGTTAGCTTTTGTCAGCTTGACCTACGCTAGATACCTGGGAAGGGGCACCCCTGCTGAAAGCTTCCTACCACACATCCAGGTCTTGAGGCCCATGTTTTCTCCCCCGCTACGGTCCCTGAAATATTTTTAAACAGACCTCAGAAAGATGTTGGCACTGATACATTGACCAGGTCAGTGGTCATGAATTGGATTCCTGTAGGGCAATGTGGCTGAACAGTTCTTGCGTTGGCCTATGATCCAGGAGGTCTTAGCAGTGAAAAGAATCTCTGCCGTATCCCTATTCTTGATGCCTGTTCTGTGCCTTGTGATCCCGGTAACTCTGAAATTCACCTATTCCCAGGCCATGCCAATCACCTTCACAACCCTGGGGCCAAGCATCAACCAAGACACCATCTGTGGTCAGTGACATTCCAAGACACCCAAAGTGAACCTCATCAAGAGCAAAAAATTGCATGTGGCTGCCAAGATGTTTGCGTCCTGTCACCCCTGCATGTCACAACTTTCCTGGTCTTTCTTCTCCCTCCTGATTGTCTCCCTCCCCTCCATTGGGCTTTTGCTTCCTGATTACCTCTGACAGTTGCCTCATTTGGGCCCTCTTGGCTGCTGCACAGCTCCAGTGTTGGTGTCCATCTCAAGCTGACCCTCCTGGGAAGGGAATGGACACTGGTTAGTAGAGCACTCGTTTAGCACTCACAAAGCCCTGAGTTTCATCTCTACATAAACTGGGAGTGTTGGGCCAGCCCTGGTAACCAGTACTCAGGAGGAGGCATGAGAATAAGAAGTTCAATGGAGCCGACAATGCTGGCTTCATGGGCAAAGGCACTCGTGGCCGACCTGACAATCTGAGTTTGATGTCTGGGTCTACAGTGGTAATAGGAGAACTGACTCCCTTAAGTTGTCCTACTGACATACTGATTATGGTACCACTTGCCATACAAACAGATACACACACAAACACAATAACAAATAAATGTTAAAAGGAAGGTCAGGGCTGAGAGATGGCTCACGCGTTTAAGAGCACTGACTGCTCTCACAGAGGTCCGGGTTCGTCCCCAGCACCACGTGGGGCTGAGAAGTGTCCGTATCCAATTCCAGGAAACTTCAGTTCCAGGGGAATCTACACCCTTTTCTGACCTCCCGCGCATTGCACAAACACGGAATGCACAAACCTGTATGCAGACAGTACAATTTCATACGCTAAAAAAAGGTCAAGGTCATCCTTCTTAGATTTATTTTGAGGGAGACTTGTGCACAGAAGAGGAGGAAAAGTAAGGACTCTGATGTAAAGGAAGTAGGGTTTTATTTTAGGCATGGTGGCTGGCCTGCCTGAGTGAGGATTAGGATGAGCAGCATTAGAATGTCCCCAGAATGGCAGTTTTAAATACCCATGTACACAGGAAGGAGTTTACTAAGTAGAAGTGGGGACAAGGAGTTGGGAATGAGTGTACATGGATGCATCTCGAGGGAAGCTGGATCTGTGACTGGGATCAGTAGGACTTGAGAGAGACTGGGGTCTGGTCTCCACTGAGGTGTGATTGCATGGATATGCAGCAACTTTCCCGGGGTTGCAGGAGCACAGTCCAAGGGTATTATTTCTTGGGACTTCTGTCCTCAGTTGGTCTCTGGAATCCCTCACTTAGGTGGGCTACAACCTTACAAGTTGTCAGCTACATAATGAAGTTTGAGGTCAGCCTGGACATATGGAACCCTATTGAAACACAGAGAGAGAGCCACAATTTTAAAAAATATTTTATTTATTTTTATTATGTGTAAGAGTATGTTTTGCCTGCATGTTTGTAATTAACTTGTTCATGCAATTATACCTGCATCATGCAATTACCTGATCATGCAATGCCTGAAGAGGTTGGAAGCGATGAAATGCCCCAGTTGCAGAAAACCTAAAGTTCTCTGAAACTGCTGCTAACCTTATCTGCCTCTGAGACGCCTACTAACCTTATTGAGCCATCACATGCAGATAGACAACTCCCAGAACTCAGGGGTAAATGTTTGAGACAGTTTGTTGTTCAAGATAGCCTGTCCTGCTGAGCAGGGCGCTCCAGAGAGTGTGACAATACGATCCCTGCAGCTGCATCTGATTGCTCACACCTCATATATATATATACATATATATATGAATATATAGGGAATGAATATATATATATATATATTTGTTCTATTGATTTTTTTTCTCTCCCTCTCTGATCCATCCTGAAGGCAGGTCCATTACTCTCTGATCCATCCTGGAGATGGGTCCTTTTGTCTCCCATTTTTCTAAAGCAAGGGAAGAATGTATATCTGTGGAAGACTTCATGTCAATCAAGGATAGTAAAAAGAACACATACTGCTTGTTATTCTGTTACCTAGGTTCTAGTTTATTTTCTTTCTTTTTGGGGGGGGGTGTTCTAGTTTCTTTTCAATTGCTGTGACAAAACACTCTGACCAACACCAACTTGGGGAGGAAAGGGTTTATTCAGCTCACATCTCCTGGGTCACAGTTCATCACCGAGGGAGCCCAAGGCAGAAACTCAGGGCAGGAACCTGGAGGCAGGAGCTGAAGCACAGGCCACAGAGGAATGCTGCTTACTGGCTTCCTCCCTGGCCCTTGCTCAGCCTACTTTCTTATACAGTACAGAACCATCTGCCCAGGTTTGGCATCACCCACAGTGGGCTGGACCCTCCTACATCACTCCACAATCAAGAAAAAATACTCCACAAACAGTCATAGGCCAGTCCAATGGAGCCAATTTCCCAGTTGAGCTCTGTTCTAGTTTGTCTTCCATTGCTGTGACAAAACACTCTGACCAACACCAACTTGGGGAGGAAAGGGTTTATTCAGCTCACATCTTCTGGGTCACAGTTCATCACTTAGGGAGCTCAAGGCAGAAACTCAGGGCAGGAACCTGGAGGCAGGAGCTGAGGCACAGGCCATGGAGGAATGCTGCTTACTGGCTTGCTCCCATGGCCCATGCCCAGCCTGCCCTCTTATACAGTACACAACAACCTGCCCAGGGTGGCACCACCCATACGGGGCTGGGCCCTCCCACATTGCTCAACAATCAGACAATACTCCACAGATGTGGCCACAGTCCAGTCCAATGGCACCAATTCCCCAACTGAGGCTGCCTCAACCCAGGTGTATCAAGTTGACACTAAAGCTATCCAGCACACTCAGGGAGAAGTTGGATAACTTATGTGAGTTTACAGATAAGGGGATAGGGCCTGAAGAGATGATTCAGTAGTTAAGAGACTGACTGCTCTTACACAGGACCCAGGTTCAATCCCAGCATTCACATGGTAGCTAACAACTATCTGTAACTCTAGTACCTGGAGATCCAACATCTTCTTCTGACCTTCAAGAGCATTATTCAACATGGGTGCACTTACATACATGCAGGCAAAACACTCTTACACATACAGAAAAAAAATTTTTAATTAAAAAGAAAACTGGGGGGCTGGAGAGATGGCCTAGTGGTTAAGAGTGCCGACCGCTCTTGCAGAGGACCCGGGTTCGATCCCCAGCACCCACATGGCGGCTGAGAACCGTCTGAAACTCCAATTCCAGGAGAACTCCAGTTCCAGGGGAATCCGACACCCTCTTCTGACCTCCTCAGCATTGCATGACACGGGTGCACAAACTTGCAGGCAGACAGTACATTCATACGCATACAGAAATAAATAAATAAAATTTAAAAAAAAAGGAAAAATAGCTTAAAAAAAAAAAAAAGAAAACTGGGTGTGGTGGCACACACCTTTAATTCCAGCACTTGGGAGGCAGAGGCAGGTAGATCTCTCTGAGTTCAAGGCCAGCCTGGTCTATAAAGTGAGTTCCAGGCCAGCTGGGTCTACAGGGAGACTCTGTCTCAAAAAGACTAAAAATAAAAAGATATATGGGGCTGGAGAGATGGCCCAGAGGTTAAGAGCACCAACTGCTCTTACAGAGGACTGGGATTTGATTTCCAGCACCCATATGACGGCTAAGAACTGTCTTTAAACCAGGTGTGGTGGCACACACCTTTAATCCTAGCATTCAGGAGGCAGAGACTGGTGGATCTCTGTGAGTTCAAGGCCAGCCTGGTCTACAGAGTGAGTTCCAAGCCAACTGGGGCTATAGGGAGACCCTGTCTCCAAAAAAAAGATGCAAATCTTGAAATATTATTTGGAAATAGCATAGTTTGTTTTCAGATGACATAATTTTAGTATAAGTGATATATATGCATACGTTGAAGCAATACAACTTGGAGGGAACAACAATAACAAAAGAACTGGAACAAAAAAAAGATATAAGGGACTGGAGAATGAGAGCTAGAGAGCAAGCAGCAGGCCATAGGCCAGACCAGCCTGCCAGCTGTGGAGGTCAGAAGAGGGTGTAGGATCCCCTGGAACTGGAATTACAGATGGTTGTTAGCCACCATGTGAATGCTGGGATTGAACTTGGGTCCTCTGCAAGAGCGGCCAATGTTCTTAACCACTGGACCATCATCTCTCCAGCCCCTATCTGCTTTAAAAAATAAATAAATAAAAGGTTTAGTGTGCATGCGTGCGTGTGCATGTGTGTGTGTGTGTGTATGTAGGTATGCTCACATGAATGAAGGTGCCCTCAAAGGACAGAGGTGCTAGATACCATGGAGCTGGAGTTGTAGGCAGTTGTGAACTGTCTGACATGAGTGCTGGGACCTGAACTCAGTCCTCTGCGAGAGCAGTACATAATCTTAACTGCTGAGCCATCTCTCCAGCCCTGTGCTATCTGTTATCATTTTATAAATAAAGTTTTGTTGGAATATGGCTGTTCAGAGTGTGTTGTTAAAATTCCTTGGGGAAGATATAAACAATTTCCTCCCCTCCTCTTTCTTTTATCCCAATGCAAACCAAGGTATGATTTCACCAGACTTCACTCTGGGAAACTAGTAAGTTTACTGGGCTTACTTACAGAGCAATGGGGGAGGGTTTACTTACAGGAGTGTGGGTACCCCCCCTCCCAGCAGGCCAGGCTGCCTTTGCAGCTGCTTGCTGACACCTCCATCCCAATGTTCTAGTCCTGGGGTTTGTAATGTCTGTTCTAGACCTTTTCTGTTCTCAAAGCATCTCCATACACCCATGGTGGACCCCACCTTCGAGCAGGTATGCCATTCCATAACATCTAGACGACTTCTATCCTCTGATTTCCCTCACTGACAGTAAACAGCCAGCAAATGAGCCCAGCTGTTATGATCTTAAGAAGCAGGTGCAGCTGAGCTCAGGAAGAGGCCTGCTGTCCATCAGAGGACAGTCCTATTGAGGGCCAAGATGAGGGTTGTAGGAAGATCCAGTTTGAATTGGGGGCTAGTTCTCAGCTAGCACCCCTCAGGGCACCACGTGGATGGGGGTCAGGGGATTTCTCTGACCCTGCCCCAGGAGGAAGTAGACAATGTAGCCTAGGTGCATGATGCTGGGTGGGGCAGCACTGTGTAGTGGCACAGAATTGGGGGGTCTGTGATTGGCTCTGGGAGCTGATGTCATTTGGCTTATAAAAGCAGGCTGTAGTGGGCAATAAATCAAATTATCCATTACCATCATTACAGAATTCCCAGCCATCATTATTTTTTTGCACGCTTACAGGCCAAAGCAGGCCTGCATTTCATTCGGGTGACCAGTGGGTTGGAAAGAGGTTCTTAGACCACCAACCTGGATAGCTGGTGTAGTGAAGTGAATTGTGAATGGACATAGGCTGAAGATAGGCCATCAGCCATCAGCCTGAAATTTCTTTCCAGGGGCCAGCAGTCTTCTGGGCAGGTGGGAAATCACGGCCAAGAGTGGGAAATGCTCTGTTGTCCCAGGCTGAGGGCCTGAGGTGGAGGGACCTCTCAGGTCGGGCTAAGGAAGTAGCCAGCTGGTCTCTGCGTCAAGAGGCCAGTTCCCTACAGTGGCTGCAGGTGGGTACTGTGCTCCCCTTTCCCTTAGCAGGGCTGTGTTGTACCTGCTCGTTACAAAGAAAGCTTCCTACAGAGGGTGAGACCAGTGAGGCACCCACAGTGTAGAGTGTAAAGCCCTTGCTGTCTTTCAGCAGTTCCTGCCCGGGTGTAACTTGAGTGCCTCACTGTGCTTTGCAACCAGGAGGTCTCTCCTTCCTGCCTGTGTCTTGATCCCTCTGGACCTCTCTGTGTCACTCATGGGTCATAGGGGTCTAATATGATTACTTTGATGCTACAAGGCAGGGTGGAGTGTTTGAGAAAGAAAGCATAACCCATAAGCCCCAAATACTTATAGTATAGATAAAGTTTGCACAACTAAATTTGCCTGAGGCATTTTTAAAAATTTAGGTATATCAACACATCAACAGCCTATTAAAAAGTTATTTATGCATTTACCTACATTTTATCTTGGGGGGGCTGAAGAGATGGCTTAGCAGTTAACAATGCTTGTTGCAGCTCTAGAGGACCAGAGTTCAGATCCCAGCACCCTCTTTAGGCAGCTCGCAATTGCCTGTAACTCTGGGTCCCATGGATCCAATGAAGGGCAACGAGTTAGAAACCTACTTTGCTGACCATACCAAAGTCTCCATCCTTGACAAAGGGGAGAACTGCCACCTACCATGAAAGTTCTGCAGAAGACTGTGTAAGGATCAGGCTTTTGAGATAACTGTCACAGGGACCAGATAAGTATGTTCCCACAAGCTGCAGGAAGACTGTGTAGGGATCAGGATAGACATGTTTTTTGAAATAACTGTTGCAGGTAGTCAATGCAAAGGCCAGATAAGTATGTTCTCACAACCCAACAATCCCAGGAACTGTATGTCTTTGACAATGCAACAATCCTGGGAAATATACCACGAATCCTGTCCCCCTTCACCCCCCCACCCTCAGGGCTCTTACAAGCCCACCAATCCTGTAACGCCAAGGCTTGGAAGCCTCCCTGCTTGCGATCTTTCCCTTTAAACTGAGTGCTTGTACAGAGCCTCGGGGCTCTTCCTAGTCCTGCTGCGCCAGGTTGGGGAACAGCCCTGGCTTAAGCTAGTTAATAAAAAGATTCTCTGCCCTTGCATCAGTGTCTGTCTCCTGGTGGTCTGTGAGGGTCTTGGATTCAGGGCATAACACCGACACCTTCATCTGTCCCTTTAGTCACTTGCACTCACATGGTGCACACAAACACACAATTTTTTAAAATCTTTTTTTTTTTTGAGACAGTGCCTTTTTCTATAGCCCAGGATAGCTCTGAACATGTGACCATTCTGCATGTGCTCCCCACATGCTGGCAGTACAGGCTATGCCACCACCATGCCTAGTTCTCTGTCTATACAAAAAAAAAATTCTTTGTGTATACATAAAAGATCTATGTTGGTTAGCTTTTGTCAGCTTGACCTACGCTAGATACCTGGGAAGGGGCACCCCTGCTGAAAGCTTCCTACCACACATCCAGGTCTTGAGGCCCATGTTTTCTCCCCCGCTACGGTCCCTGAAATATTTTTAAACAGACCTAAAAGATGTTGGCACTGATACATTGACCAGGTCAGTGGTCATGAATTGGATTCCTGTAGGGCAATGTGGCTGAACAGTTCTTGCGTTGGCCTATGATCCAGGAGGTCTTAGCAGTGAAAAGAATCTCTGCCGTATCCCTATTCTTGATGCCTGTTCTGTGCCTTGTGATCCCGGTAACTCTGAAATTCACCTATTCCCAGGCCATGCCAATCACCTTCACAACCCTGGGGCCAAGCATCAACCAAGACACCATCTGTGGTCAGTGACATTCCAAGACACCCAAAGTGAACCTCATCAAGAGCAAAAAATTGCATGTGGCTGCCAAGATGTTTGCGTCCTGTCACCCCTGCATGTCACAACTTTCCTGGTCTTTCTTCTCCCTCCTGATTGTCTCCCTCCCCTCCATTGGGCTTTTGCTTCCTGATTACCTCTGACAGTTGCCTCATTTGGGCCCTCTTGGCTGCTGCACAGCTCCAGTGTTGGTGTCCATCTCAAGCTGACCCTCCTGGGAAGGGAATGGACACTGGTTAGTAGAGCACTCGTTTAGCACTCACAAAGCCCTGAGTTTCATCTCTACATAAACTGGGAGTGTTGGTGCACACCTGTAATCCCAGTACTCAGGAGGAGGCATGAGAATAAGAAGTTCAATGGAGCCGACAATGCTGGCTTCATGGGCAAAGGCACTCGTGGCCAAGCCTGACAATCTGAGTTTGATGTCTGGGATCTACATGGTAATAGGAGAACTGACTCCCTTAAGTTGTCCTCTGACATACTGTGGCACACACTTGCCCATACACATACACACAACAAACAAACAATAAACAAATAAATGTTAAAAAGGTCAAGGTCAGGGCTGGAGAGTTGGCCTGACGGTTAAGAGCACTGACTGCTCTCACAGAGGTCTGGGTTCGATCCCCAGCACCCACGTGGTGGCTGAGAACTGTCCGTAACTCCAATTCCAGGAGAACTTCAGTTCCAGGGGAATCCTACACCCTCTTCTGACCTCCCCGGCATTGCACAACACGGATGCACAAACCTGTATGCAGACAGTACATTCATACGCATAAAAACAAAGGTCAAGGTCATCCTTCTTAGATTTATTTTGAGGGGAGACTTGGTGCACAGAGAGGAGGAAAAGTAAGGACTCTGATGTAAAGGAAGTAGGGTTTTATTTTAGGCATGGTGGCTGGCCTGCCTGAGTGAGGATTAGGATGAACAGCATTAGAATGTCCCCAAATGGCAGTTTTATACCCATGTACACGAGGAAGGGAGTTTATAAGGAAGTGGGGACAAGGAGGTGGGGAATGAGTGTACATGGAGCATCTCGAGGGAAGCTGGATCTGTGACTGGGATCAGTAGGATTGAGAGAGACTGAGGTCTGGCTTCCCATGAGGTGTGATTGCAGGATATCGCAGCAACTTTCCCGGGGTTGCAGGAGCACAGTCCAGGGTAATTATTTCTTGGGACTTCTGTCTCAGTTGGTTTCTTGGAATCCCTCACTTAGGTGGGCTACAACCTTACAATTGTCAGCTACATAATGAGTTTGAGGTCAGCCTGGACTATATGGAACCCTATTGAAACACAGAGAGAGAGCCACAATTTTAAAAAATATTTTATTTATTTTTTTATGTGTAAGAGTATTTTGCCTGCATGTTTGTAATTACACTTGTATCATGCAATTATACCTGCATCATGCAATTACACCTGCATCATGCAATGCCTGAAGAGGTTGGAAGTGATGAAATGCCCCAGTTGCAGAAAACCTAAAGTTCTCTGAAACTGCTGCTAACCTTATCTGCCTCTGAGACGCCTACTAACCTTATTGAGCCATCACATGCAGATAGACAACTCCCAGAACTCAGGGGTAAATGTTTGAGACAGTTTGTTGTTCAAGATAGCCTGTCCTGCTCGAGCAGGCAGCTCCAGAGAGTGTGACATGTCGACCCCTGCAGCTGCATCTGATTGCTCACACCCTGGCCCTCTTGTGATATCTAACTTTCCCATCCACAGTGCTGGGGCCTCCCTTGAATAAACACAGTCTTCTCCTGTTGGAGATCTGGCATTGACCTATTTTTCTGACTCCAATTTCCTTCCCACTCTCTAAATTCCAACAAGAAGAGGGCATTAGATTCACTGGAACTGTAGTTACAGATGGTTTTTAGCCACCATGTGGGTGCTGGGAAACAAACCCAGGTCATCTACGAGAGCAGCCAGTGCTCATAACTGCTGAGTCATCTCTCCAGCCATGAAGAACCTCAATTTCTTATCACTTTCCAGCAATTGATTATTCCAGATAGAGGAGGACATGACTGTTTAATACTTTAACATCTGTCTGTGGGCCAGGGATGTAGCTCAGTGGTAGAATACTTGCCCAATATGCATGAAGGAAGTCCTGGGCTTTCATCCACTAGCCAGCCAAAAAGACGAAGAACTTTCAATTTCTCCTGGCACATAATACGTTCCAATGAGAGATGACAGCGAGACACATGGAGAAGCTAATTTCCCACCCTCCCTTTCAGGGTGCTCCATGGAGAAGTGCTCCCCACACCATTTAGTTCCTTCTGAAGCTATTTCCCAAGAACTTTGGCCGCAGGTAGCCAGTTCCCAGACTGCTGTCTGGCAGGATTCTCATTTCCACATTTTTCATTCATACAGATGTTTATAGAATAAACACACAACTGAACAAGGAGAGCAACCCACCCCCAAAGAGAGGCTGCAGGGGAGCTTGAACAGACACAGGGATACCAGGATGGAATGCAGATTGTAACGACAGTGGGAGGGACCTGGTCTTGACCTTACCTGTCCATCATGGTGATCACTGTTACTGGCACAATTTTCTACAAATGCCCGTCCTCAAACAGCTGTGTCCTTTGGAGCAGGTTGTGGTTAGCTTTGGCCAGTTGTCAAGGTGCTGTTTAGAGAATGCTGTGGACACTGAGATGTGGCAGTTCTGGCAAGTTAGGTGTAAAGGACAATTTCCTGGATATGCTTTGCAGAGATTTTCCTGACTTTTAAAAATAACTTTGGAGGGGAGGTTGGGGTCTGGCTCAGTAGGTGGAGTACCTGCTTCACATGCATGAAACCCTGGGTTCAATTCCCAGTATAACATAAACTGGATACCTGTAATCCCAGCCTTTGAGGTAGAGGCAGGAAGATTAGAACTTTAAGGCCATCCTTAGCTACATGGTAATTAGACTAGCCTGGGGTACAGAAGACCCTATCTTGGGGTCTTTGTCTTTGGTAGCACCTCAGAAACAAAGTCATAGAGTTCTCATCTGACCCAGCAATTCCACTCCTAGGTGAATACTTTCCTTTTCTGGAAACTTTATCACTGACCTTTGATTAGGCAAGATCACAGATGCTATCTTTGCTGAAAGCCTTATCTAGGTGTTTCTATCATGTGCTGTCAAGATATCCTTCACAATACAGCAAGTTTCTAAAATAGCAAGATGAAGGTATTTGCTGTATCCAAAAGGGAGGAAGAATCCCAAGACTGCAGTCAGTATCCTCACACACCTGCGGGTCTCCCCAACACACCCGATATGTCACTACAGCCTAGGTAGGAAGAATGCAGCTTTGCAGTTTGAAGGTAATGATTAAAAAAAGATGTTGTTGATAAATGTTTATTTCTCTGGGAGGAGAGAGAGAGAGAGAGAGAGAGAGAGAGAGAGAGAGAGAGAGAGAGAGAGAACACAGGTCCCATCTTCCTGATTCTCTTTAACCAATCTTAGTGTTTCAGGAAACAGGATGGACTGGCTTTGGGTGCAATATTTAAATAATTACGGAGTTGTCAGCTGTTGAGCCTGACTGGTGAGTTGGGTTCCTTGCCATACTCTTGAGGTCTACGTGGCTTCTCTCCTGAATTAGCATATGACCCTACAATTTCCACTTGGAAAATGGATGCCAAGGTCTAGAGCGCTCACGCTTTTCCTGTGAAGTTCTGTGTGCTCAGGTGAACACTTCCCAGCCCTCAGCTCCATCCTTCTGTGTCTCAGCTGTGCCTAGGAGAGAGCAGGGACAAGGAGCAGCTCCCTGCATAGCTTCCCCTCACACCTTCAAGGTTCTGGAACATTCTAGCAGAACTCCTTCCACAGCTCCTGCTACTCCACATGGAAAGGCTTCAGGGAAAGCGGGTTTTGACTGTAAGAGACCCACACTGACTCCATTTTGAGTATAGCCACCATTTTAAGCAATTACTGGAACCTGCCCAATTCAGGGAAAAGGTCCATTGCTCAAAGACAGTTGCTCAAGGCCTCAAGAACAGCTAACTTAAACTTGTTAAAGATAACTGTTGGTATGTGAGGGCAGATGGACTGACCCAACATTTCCTCATTCCAGTTGCAGGACTGTGTCTAAAGATAACTGTTGGTATGTGGGGTGTCATTGGGCTGACCTAACCATGAGCCATAAGCCTGTTATTATCCAATAAGGCTAGAAGTTACCCAAACCCTGCTAAAATTCCCCTAGACCCTGTATAAAAGGCCTGCAAGCCAAGTTTTCAGGGTCGGAGCCTTTTCCCTCCCACCCCAGCATGCTGGTTTACTTTTTTCCCCCTGAAATAAAGTCTTGGTTTTCCATCCTTCGGTGTGTCTGGTGTGGATTCTCGAACCCTAACATCTTGGAGGTCCCACTGAGAT
>VZQC01015089.1:1528318-1587857 GCA_009823505.1 Rhizomys pruinosus
AAAAAAAAAAAAAAAAAAAAAAAAAAAGAGAAAGCATGTGTGTGAGTGTTGGTAATTCCCACATGCATGGAAATTACACATGTGTATGTGACTATTGGTAATTTTCCACCTGAAGTAAATAACATGGTGTTAGACAAAATAAATACTGGGTAGCTGTCTCCATTGAAATAGTTCTTGGCATTGGGCAGGTCCTCCAGGGACTCACAGCTCCTGGCCACAGGGGTGTGTACCATACATCCAACTCTGGCTGGAGAGTGGGACCCCCTGGTGCTTAAGGTCCCTGCCTTACTCCCAATCCCATCTGATCAGTGGGCTGGGCCTTAGGTGTGAGTGAGTGTTGTTTTTGAGTAAAAGGATGCATCAAGCATATTGGAGCCAGTAAGAGGGATGTGGGCAAGATGAATGTGCATGTTTGAGGTGACTGGGGCTTACTGTCCCGGCACTGGGAGGAGGTGTGGATGTTTTCTAGGCAGAGAAGGTATGGAAAGGCTGAACAAGGAATTGTGCTGTCTTTACTGACAGAAGAAGGGAGAAGCCTATTCTGAGTCTCTGATGAGGAAAAAGGGCAGGTTTATAGGGATCTTTGTGATGCATCGGCCAGGGCTGGAGGTTGGCCGGAGGAAACTCACTCACTGGATAATAGCTGGGCCATTTCACCTCTCACCATCTTCACTTGCTCCAGACTCAAGTCACATGACCTCTCTGGTAGATGATTGAAACACAGAGATCTCTGTGAGGCTGGAGCTAGGCAGTGCAGTGACACAGCTACAAGCTGAATAGACCAGGCGCTGCCAGCAGAGAGCTGGATTCTCCCAGAGGCTCACCAGAATCAGCACTGCCCAAAACTCAATTTCAGACTTCTGTTGAATGTTTGATATCAAGTTGATTCACAAAGTAAACTGTCATGTGAGCTAAAATTGTTAAACATTCCCTCTTAATAATGCACTCTGCAGCATTTCACTCCTTTTCCACTGAGTTTGAGTTAGGAGCTGTTACCTTGTAGCAGATCAGTATTAACATCTATTTGGTTTCAGAGGTTGACCATGGGGCTCTCCATGTGAATGCTGGTCACACTGACTGATGGAAAAGGTATTTTTTTGTGGCATTGAGGTGGCACCCTCAGTGACATATAAAAACTGAATTGAATTTTAAGCTAATGTGAAATCTTGACAGAGAACATTTTAATAAATAAATGCCTTGAAAGTATTTAAAATATTCTTCCATATTCCAAAATGTAAAATGTAACATGACAGATTTTACGTGTCTGAAATTGTATCTGGGAAGGAAGGGCAGACTTTAGCCCCTTTGCAATCTGCTGTTGGAGGCCTGACAGGGCTACTTGAATCCTCATAGACATAGTTTTTGGCCCAGAAGAAAAGTTTAAAAAGTTGCTGTGTGGGGCTGGAGAGATGGCCTAGCTGTTAAGAGTGCTGACCACTCTTACAGAGGACCCAGGTTTGATCCCCAGCACCCACATGGCGGCCGAGAACCATCTGTAACTCCAATTCCAGGAGAACTCCAGTTCCAGGGGAATCCGAGACCCTTTCTTCTGACCTCCGCGGCATTGCACGACACGGGTGCACAAACTTGCATGCAGACAGTACATTCATACACATACAGAAATAACAAAATTTAAAAAAATTAAAAAGTTGCAGTGTGAAGCTGTTTGTCATTGACCATTTGCATTCCTGCCATAAAGCAAGCAGCATGGATGCCTGAGTGGATACAGAGGGTGTTTAGTCCTGAGATGTTTGAAACTAAGAGCTCAGTTTTTATTGAGTATGTCTGTGATTTTTCAAACTGTTGTATTTGAGATAACTGTCCCATCTTGTTACACAGGAAATAAGTATTAATTACTTAGTAAATATGCACAATTAAGGGTTATTCAAGGTAATAAAAAGATATAAAAAGGAGAAAATGTTAAAAAGGTATTTTTAATAAGGATTTATGTAAAGATGATGAAAAGTCTATGCAAGTGATAAAAGTCTGAGGAGGTTTGTTGTGACAGGTAAAAAGGACACTATATAAATAAGCTTAAATTTGTAAGGTTCAGTCAACTAGTTTAAAAATCAAAATGTATATCTAGTCAAGGTTTGTTTAAGAGTGTTCAGTTTTTGTCCAACCTTTATATGCATATCACATGGCACCTCAAGATTTAGTAAAAATGATAAAATACCTGTATTAAGTTAAATTGGTATAAATACTCAAGCTGGTTTACTAGTGGCCTGAATAGGATTGTGAATATACAGAGTTGTTAATTTTCAGTCCTCTCCTGGCTTGAACCTGACTCCCTGTTACAGGTTTAGATTAAATGGGCACAGGTAAATGGTGGTTTACCTATGGGTACTGAAAAATGTACTTTATGTTTCTTGCAAGATTTGCTATTTGCTATTTCCTTTAACCTAACCAGATAATTTGGCTCAAAAAGCTAGATTCTTTCTTCCTGAACCAGCTGCATGCAGTCCAAAAGAAGACAGTTTGGATGGACTTGGTAATCCTTATCAGTTTATTTCCTGTCTTCTGGTATGTGTTACAACTCCTGTCTTTCTGGGAAAACTATAAACCCGGATAAAGGGTCTGAAAAAGAAAAAGATTGTCCCCATTTGTAGTAACTGTAGTGAACAGTTTTACATTTAAAATAAGCCTGAAATTGTTTAATTCAATCTTGTGGGTTATGCCTGCTTAACGTATGGTGTTAAGTCCCTTCTCCAGTCAGTATTATACAAGGCTGCTTGAACTTTTGTCCAAGCCTTATCTAGAATATTATACAGTAATTAAAGGTGTTAGCCTGGTGTAACTTAGCCTTTCTGGGTGGATAACTACCATACTTAAATGCCCATACCAATTCGGCTGAGGGACCTAAGGAACAACTTTGTTCCTTGCCCTCTGAGGTCAACCAATCCTGGGAACTATGTCTGGGGGAATCTCTTGAAATGTCCTGCAATTGCGAGTCACCAGTCCTCCTAGGCAGGGAGGTCTTGGAGACCTACTAATGGGACTCTAGCCAGTGTCCAGTCTGTAAAGAGGAGTCTTCAAAAAGGGAAGCCTGGTCTAGCAAGACCTGACTGTGTCCTCGTGTGGATGGAACTGGTGATTGAAAAGCCGAGAGGAGCCAGAGGCGTCTCCCCCAAAAGGTCTGAGTGGCCCCTGAGGACAAGATCCTCAACTGACCTTGAGAAAACAAAAGTTGGTTAATCTGGGCTAACTGTATGGACTTAGACACCCAAGAGGAAGAGTATAACCAAAAGATAAGTAATCATTATATTTCCTTTAAAGTCTGAAAGACTGTGCCTCCAAACACTAGATTTTAAGACATTTAAAGTCATATGAGATCTGTTGTAATCAAATAATAAAGTTTTCTCTTTCTCTTTAAGCAACCACCTAAGGGAAACTCACACCATGACTATTGAAACTTGCTGGAAAGCAGATCCTGAGTCCAGACACCAAAGCCAAATGAACAAAAGAAGCTCAATGGATGCTTCGGAACCCCTCATTGAGAAAAGGACTTTTAAGTTGGACATTTAACTCATCCTGCTCCTTTCCTGGTTCCCTGTCTAAAAATGTACCTAGCTACTCTCACCTTCACAGCACTGGCTAAGGATTTTGTTCTCTATACTTTTGGGGTCTTTCAGATAGATCCACTGAGCAGGAGTACCTCAGTTGCCACCTCCTATGCCCCCTTTCAGCATGGAAGAAGTCAGAGCGGTCAGCACCCCAATTCCCTCTTGGCAATTGGGGTAACCTCCTCAGAGGGTAATGTGATAAGAGTAGGAGCTAAAAACTGGCTTGGCAGTTTAGGGTCAAGACCCCTGAAAGGAGCCAGTTTCTTTCTCAGCTGAGAGCTGACGACTTCCTAGATCTGCCAGTAAACTTATCCTTCTGGTTGCTCTGACTTGTGGACCATGCGTCCTTAACTCACTTATCAGATTTACTAACCAGTGGATAAAATTCATTAAAATCATGGTACTCAGGACCAGGTATGGCCCAGTATATGGCCCCCATGAGGAAGAAGATGATGGAGTCTAAGATTAGCCTCCCAGTATACAACTCGAGGGGGGAATGTAAGAGAGGTCCACACTGACTCCATTTTGAGTATAGCCACCATTTTAAGCAATTACTGGAACCTGCCCAATTCAGGGAAAAGGTCGATTGCTCAAAGACAGTTGCTCAAGACCTCAAGAACAGTTAACTTAAACTCGTTAAAGATAACTGTTGGTATGTGAGGGTGTTAGGTTTATTCAAACCCGAGTCCGAAAATCCCTGCACTGACAAAGGGACAGCAAAGAATGCAATATGCAAGCAGGCGTTTATTGTGAGGCTGGCTAGCCAGGGTCAAGCCTCCTTCCTGACGTGCAGGTCAGGGTGAGATAGGCAAGACCCCGAACAAAGGGGTCAGGTTATATTTATAAGTCCTTCAGGCCATTGTCCTGAGGACCGCGCTTTTTTGGGCCAATCATTTTGTACCAGCACATATAATTGTAACCTATCAGTTTAAACATGCCTTACCTATTATCCAATGGGTTTAACAATTAACATTGCATAGTTCCCACTCAAGCAATTCCCGAGCAAGCAGTGAAACCTTCCAACTGTCACATAGATAATAGCTTTGAACATTTGTTTGTGGGCAGGGTTAAGCAAGCCATGAGTAAGCTACTTTGGGCCGTAATTAGAAACTTTCCTCTTGACGGCCTGGTTTCTCTCGGCATGTCCATTGGGGTCTGTCCTTACATCCCCCCCCTTTTCTAGTTACAATGAGGATGCATCCTCATGCTGGGGTTTATCCTGGGGCTTGATGGGGGGGTGGAGCTCTGTACATAATTTTGAATGGGGTTAGCCCCTTAACATAAGGAGTGTTTCTGGTCTGAAATACCATGAAGGGAAGGAGAGTCACCCTGTCCCCGCCAGTCTCCAAGCATAATTTGGATAAAGTCTCCTTTAAGGTCCTGTTCATTCTTTCTACCTGCCCAGAGCTCTGGAGATTATATTCACAATGTAACTTCCAATTAGTCCCCAGCACTTGAGCAAGCCCTTGCAAGAATCTGCTTACGAAAGCCGGCCCATTATCTGGCCCTATCTGTTCCGGGACCCCATATCTGGGAATCACTTCCTCTAAGAGTACTTCAATGACTGTTTTACTGGTTTCCCTCTTAGTTGGAAAAGCCTCCACCCAACCCGAAAAGGTATCTACCATAACGAGCAAGTAGCATTATCCATACCTCCCAGGTCTTACCTCAGTGAAGTCTATCTCCCAGCTCCTCCCAGGACTTCTTCCCACCTCCATAGTACCTGTAAACTTTATTTTCACACTAAGGCCAATTAATATCCAAAAATCCCAACCATGAAGTAAGCTGATTGTCAAGTATAAGAAATGAATGTAAGTAACACTAATGTAAAAGCAATTTGCAAGTATCTATGTTCATATTTTGAACAACCCAAGGTTCCCATAGTCCAATTGGAGAAGCTTGTATGCACAAGCATGTTGATCAAATAAAAGTCCAGTCTATATTGCTGTAGTCTCACGATTTACCCCAATCTCTCCACAGCCCTTACATTCTACCACGCCTCCTCTTCCGCAAGTTGTTCCCTAGGCCTTGGGAAAGGGGCACAAGTGGGTGAGAAGCAAAGCAGTCTATTTTCTCTGGAGATGTCGCTTTGGACTCTAGTCTGTTCAGGCTGTTTCCTTTCATGGATTGACAGCTTATCCAGGGTACCCTTTTAATCCTACTAACAAAGCATAAGCAATTGGATGTACAGGCATTTAAACAGGCATTTAAACAGCACTAACTATTATGGCAAGCTCAGCTGTGAGCATAGGCACAGATGTTTGGATGGTATGTTAATCCACAAACTGTGGTTTCTCTATAAAGGGTGACAAGTTCTTATTGTGGCTTATATCATCTCCTAACCACTAGAGGACATAAGCTTATGGCATCAGCCATGAATTAGCTGCCACTGTTGCACAGTATCTCCAGGCAGTTGAGGTGTAGCTGATACTGACAGAGGAGTCTTGCTTGACTCAAAGAGAGCAATATTTTGCTTTATGGCATTAGTGGCCTTTGGTAACGCTCTCCTGCATTTCAGAGGCCAACTGTACATTAGCAAGTGATGTCTTAAAACATTTTTTTTCATGCTTACACCAGGTCTTTGACAACAGGGACTTACCGCCTTTCTCTTAGCAGATATCCCATTTTTATAGACAAAAGGCCTTTATAATTTTGGGGTCTTGGATCCCCCAGCCAACATCTCCTTGGCAGAACAATCCATTGCTGATATCAGAGCTCTCCTGTATGTTTTAATTACACAGCTTATAAATTCTTTACTATTATATTTGGCTTTAATTTACAGTTAGGGAATGACTTTATTACCATCACATTTTTTCTTTTCCTGTAAAAGGGAAGAGGTAGGAAGGTTTCTCAGCATCTGGAAGGTAAACTTCATTAGACCACATTATAAACCATTATCCCAAATAGAATTTAGAGAGATGCTCAGTGTCTGTGACTCAGGCAATCTGAGGTTCCTTTTTCTTTAATGTTCAGATGGGTCAGCCTCTCTGCTGGCATTTCCCAGTCCATCCTGCACAGCCAAAAGTTGTACATTTTCAGGCATTTAGGTTGGTGTTTTTACCTGTGGGAACATACAAATCTCCTCCCATTGTTAGTTTCAAGACCTCAAAATTAAAAATTTATCAAAAGGTTTGGAATATAGAAGGAATAATATACCACCTCCATCTTCTTTGATCAATAGATGCCTAGGTTGTATTACAAATACCCATAAACAGTAACCAAGGTGTAAGTTTTTATCAAATTTACCCAAACAGTTTATCATTGACTGTATGCTTATTTGGGAAGTGAACTTAAGCCTAATTTCTTTAAATTGTCCTACAAGTAAAGGAAAAATATTACAAGCTGATACTGTATAACACAGAAAACTACAGAGACCATTCATGTGCCTTAACCCCAAAGCCATTGTTGGAAATTCAATACAGATTACAAATAAAACAATTAACATTTTATATTCCCAATTAGTTCAAATGTATTACCATTTTAAACTGCAAACCTTACAAGGTGGATTTTTTTTTTTTTTGGTCTTTTTGAGACAGGGTCTCCCTGTAGCCCCAGCTGTCCTGGAACTCACTCTGTAGACCAGGCTGGCCTTACAAGGTGGATTTTAATAGCTGTCTTTTTCCAAGCTTTTGGCCTTTTCCAGGCCTGGTATGAAAATATGCTTTAAAGATTTTTCCAATATCTAGCTCTTAATAAAATTCTTTTACAGTTCTTATGTTTATCAGTTAATTAAAGACTGGCTAGATATGCCCCATGAGAAGTTGTTACCATCATTACCATCTTGATTGTTTTTTTAATACCTTTTATTTTTTATTTCCAAATACCCAAAAACTTATTCACACTTTAATACAATGAAAACCTGGTTGCACCTTTGTTTTAGATGTTGAAAGAGCATAACCAGTGTAGATCTATTATTTAAAATTTTTTTTACATAATTAGAATAAATGTCCTAGTAACTCATAAAACAGCTGAGATCCATATGTCACCTCTTAGGCCCATTTGCAACCACTTGCCTTCAATGAACTATACCTAAAGTTTACTATTTTTTTTTCTAACCTGTCCCTTCTGGTTAATTACTCCTAAGCTGTCCCTCTGTTAAGTTTAACAGTGCCTATATTATTTGCAAATTTAAAGATTGAGAATTCCCAAAAGTAGACAGGCCAAAGTTGTTTGTAGTCTTGGAATGATCCATCTTGCCTTGCTCTTAAGGACTTTGGAAGAATAATAATTATTCATAATCACAACAACCATAACCATTATGAACTATTATTAATTATCAATAATTACTGTTAACCATTATTAGTCACAACAATCATTAATAACTATTATGAATAATTGTCAATAATAATAGCCAACAATGAACAATTTACCATTAGACTGAATTTTTATCAATTATTATCAATAATTATATTCAATAACAATAACTATAACTATTAATAACAATTACTAATAATAATTAACAACAATTTATCATTAAACCAAATGTGCATACTAAAACCCAATTAAAATAGTTAACACTAAGGGGAATAAAGCAAACATTTTCTATGAATTGAATCTATTTTTGTTTATAGTTAGCTAAATTTAAACCTTTAGGATTATAATGAATTAAAAGCGGGAGCTTGCATTCACTCACACATACATACAGCTTGAAGATGGGCTTAAAGAAACACAAAACAGTTTTATTCAAAACATTTCTTATTTAAATTGAACCAAAATATCAATTTACGTTGTTAAAGAGACTTTTACCAATGTTCCTTAAAAAAGATAATTTATTGGAGCAAGTTTGTTTTTTTAGAACTTCAAGGCCTGTAAATTCTCCTAGACTTTAAGTTAAACATGCTGAGATGGATTTGAATTTACTTAAGTGATACAACTTGGTAGGGTGGAGGTCCGAAGTCTGTCTCCCGAGTATAGGAATCAAAGCTGCACCTTTAAAACACAATAAACACTGCCCCAGGCTCTTGTCTGAGACTTTATGCTTCCCAGTAGTAAAGCCAGCCCTTCCCCCACCAGCCATCCACTGTTTCCAGAGCAGGAGAGGGGCACAGAACAAACATTGGACTAGATTAACCAGACTATCTACAAACAGCTACAAACTGAAAAATGTAACAGCTCCATATTCTGCCTTTAGTCTTTTTGTCTTTTCGAGATAGGGTCTCCCTGTAGCCCCAGCTGTCCTGGAACTCACATTGTAGACCAGGCTGGCCTTGAACTCACAAAGATCCGCCTGCCTCTGCCTCCCAAGTGCTAGGATTAAAGGCGTGCGCCACCATGCCCCACTTGGGCAGGGCTTTCTTACAGTCAGAGCCAGCTGGGAGGTCACTCTGTAGACTAGGCCACCCTGAACTCACAGACATCTGTTTGGATTAAAGGTGTGGGCCACCACCAAGCCTGGAATTTACAAGCTCAATTTGCATCATAGAAGATTGGCCTCTAGGAATACCTCTATGGAATGCTTGCTGCAAAATGCTCCTCGGGTATGCCTGTCCTTCCAGCCTCTGTGACTTCACTACCTGAACTGTGGCTAGAAGGCAGAATTCAGGACCCCAGGCTGTAGGGCAGGTTTCAAGCACATTTCAAAACCTCTAGCAAATGGACGGGAGAGGAAGGGCTCCTCTCACAATTTCTCTGAATAATTTTTTTCCATATCAGACTTTCTCTTTTCTTTCTGGGCCCCTGGCAGTGGGGCGGTCCTGGGCTGGTGCAGCATGGTGGCTGCAGGAAGCCCAGGGCTTTGGGATGGGGTGGCGGCTGCCACTCCACAGGCCCCATTCTGTTCCACAAAGAATTTCTTAAGATCTTTTTCTTAACCCTAATTCCTCGCATCCTAAGAGACTCCTTAAGACCCCTTAAAAACAAATCCTGTTTGTCCAATGTCTGTCCCATAGTGGGAAAGATGAACAGTAGGAAACAAATACAAAGAATGCCGACAGCAAATGAAAACGAGACTCCTATCACACACCAGTCAGTAACCCACTGAGTCAGTCTCACAGTTCTGCACTCGCTGGGACATGTCCTTCTCTCACTCAGGTGCACACCACATTCACCACTACCTGGGAGCTCCCAAATCCTCCCGAATGGCGTCCACGTGGTCTTGACTTCCAGGAGGGGGAATTCCTCCAACCCCTCACCTAGCACCAGGTTGCCTGGAGAGGAGTTCCTCTCAAAACCAGGAGGTATAAAGAACCTCAAAACCAGGGAGGTATAAAAACCTCCTAGAAGGAGCCCCTCTCCTTCCCAGTCAGGGCTGGCTGTTGCCCTGCCGAGGCTACCAGATACAGACCAGATACAGGACACAGGTGCACATTCCAGATGCAGGCCCATTCCCTGTGTCCATTTATCAATGGGAGATCTCAGTGGGACCTCCAATGTTAGGTTTATTTGAACCCGAGTCCGAAAATCCCCACACCGACAAAGGAACAGCAAAGAATGCAATATGCAAGCAGGCATTTATTGCGAGGCTGGCTAGCCAGGGTCAAGTCTCCTTCCCGACGTGCAGGTCAGGGTGAGGTAGGCAAGACCCCAAACAAAGGGGTCGGGTTATATTTATAAGTCCTTCCGGCCGTTGTCCTGAGGCCCGTGCTTTTTTAGGCCAATCATTTTGTACCAGCACATATAATTGTAACCTATCAGTTTAAACATGCCTTACCTATTATCCAATGGGTTTAACAATTAACATTGCACAGTTCCCGCTCAAGCAATTCCTGAGCAAGCAGTGAAACCTTCCAACTGTCACATAGATAACAGCTTTGAACATTTGCTTGTGGGCAGGGTTAAGCAAGCCATGAGTAAGCTACTTTGGGCTGTAATTAGAATCTTTCCTCCTGATGGCCTGGTTTCTCTTGGCATGTCCATTGGGGTCTTTCCTTATAAGGGCAGATGGACTGACCCAACATTTCCTCATTCCAGTTGCAGGATTGTGTCTAAAGAGAACTGTTGGTATGTGGGGTGCCATTGGGCTGACCTAACCATGAACCGTAAGCCTGTTATTATCCAATAAGGCTAGAAGTTACCCAAACCCTACTAAAATTCCCCTAGACCCTATATAAAAGGCCTGTGAGCCAAGTTATCGGGGTCGGAGCCTTTTCCCTCCCACCCCAGCATGCCAGTTTATTTCCCCCCCAAAATAAAGTCTTGGTTTTCCATCCTTCAGTGTGTCTGGTGTGGATTCTCAAACCCTAACATGACCAGGGCATCGGAAGGCTGATCTAAGGGGCTACTACCTGTAAGCGCTGCTGGATTGGATCTTATTATATTCCTTGATTCCAAGATCTGAGTCTTGAAAACAAGTGTCTAAAGTTGCCTGCAGGAAAAACTGGATTCACAGCTGGATTAATAGAAATATGTCTTGTGCAGATGCTGAGGAAGGCATTCTGCTTGGTCTTAAAGGTCTTAAGGTTGCAGGAAATTAGCCATTATGGAGATGAGTTCAGAGTTGTCTATGTGAAAATTTCTTTCTTCTTGTTTATGTTTTTTGACACAGAGTCTCACCATGTAGCCATGGCTGGCCTGAAGCTCACTACGTAGAGCAGGCTGACCTGGGGCTCACATAGATCTGCCCGGCTATGCCTCCAGAGTGTTGGAATTAAAAGTGTGTACCACCATACCAAGCCCTCTGAGAATTTCTGATAAAAAAAGGAATTGGTTTCCTCTCTATCTCTTCATCTTGGTTTTTTGTTTTCCCTAGCAATTATCTAGGAATTTATGTATTCAATGGTCAAGACCCAGGTGAATTGTTTATTTAAAGCCTTAAATTGCCTGGAATCTGAGATATTTCCAAAACAATGAGTGAATGTGAAAAAGAAACAAAACAGAAAATCCTGCTGACTTTGAGAGGGCTGCCTGCATGAGGACACAGAGTTAAAGTTGGACCCTGTCATGAGTGGGCTGGATGGGGGTATACTCCCTATGCAGGGTCTGAGGTGAAAAGAGGAAAGGTAGAATAGAGGAGTATTCCTTAGAACTGCCCTCAGCTGGTACCATGGTTTTCCCAGCACCTGGAAGGAGGGAGTTCCCGGGAAGCCTGGGTTAGATAATGAGCAGAAAAACCCTGTCTCAACAAATAAGCTTGGAGCTGGGGAAGTAGCTCAGTTGGTAGAGTGCTTACCTAGTATGCATGAAGCCCTGGGTTCAATCCCCAACACCCTATATAAAATGGGCATGGTGGCACATGCCTGTAATCCCAGCCAGAGTTGCAGGCAGAAGGATCAGACATTCAAGATCATCCTCAGCTACAAGGGTAAGTTAGAGGTCAGCCTGGGCTACATGGACCCTATTTCAAAAAAACAAAACCAGGGCCAACAAGATGGGTCAGCAGGTTAAGACACTTCACTGGTCATTGAACTTTCCAACCTGACTCTGATCCCAGAGACCACATGGTGGAAGGTGAGAACTGAAGCCAGCAAGTTGTCCTCTGTCCTCCACACTCTTTCCCACTGACTTTTTCTAAGTTATTTCTATGGTGTTGGAAACAGAAGCCAAGGCCTTGTGAATGCCCCACCACTGAGCTACCCCCCAAGCCCTTTGTCACCCTGTAACCTGTGGTTTGTGGTAGCTCTTCCTCAGATTCAATTGGAAAATTAAAATGTACATGAAAGTAAAGTCCAGTGATGCAGCCGTATAGAGTGGTTTCAAGTCCAGCCTGAGCAACTCAGTGAGACCTTCTCAAAATAAAAAAATAGGGGCTAGAGAGATGGCTCAGGGGTTAAGAGCAGTTACTACTCTTCCAGAGGACCTGGGTTCAATTCCTAGCAGCTACTACAGCTGACAACCAAAAGTAGTTCCAGTTCTAGTAGTCAGTGCCCTCTTCTGGCTTCTAGGAGCAATGCACTAATATCATGCAGATACATGCAGGTAAAACATTATACATGTAAAATTAAAAAATAATACATTGGGCTGGAGAGATGGCTCAGCAGTTAAAAGCACTGGCTGCTCTTACAGAAGACCTGGATTCAATTCCCAGCACCTATTTGGCAGCTAACAATCATCTATAACTCCAGTTCCAGGGGATTCACACCTCTTTTGACCTCCTCAGTCACTGCATGACACGGGTGCACTTATACACATGCAGTCAATACACTCATACATGTAAAATAAAAATAAATAAAATGAAAAAATGAAAACATGAAAAAAATAAATGACTGAGTATATAACACGGTTACAAAATACTCTAGTATGAGCGAGGCCCTCTGTCCAATCCCCAGTACTTCAAAAATAATAAATTGCTGGGTGTGATGGCACACATTGTCTTTAATCCCAGAACTCTGATGGCAGAGGCAAGTGTATCTCTCTGAAATTGAGGCTAGCCTGGTCTACAAATTTTTTTAAAAGATACATAAATAAATAATTAAATGAATAAATAAATTGTATATGAGATTGACCCACATGGCTCAGAGACCAGGACTCAGAACAGAGTCTGTTTCCAAAATCTAAAAAAAAAAACTAAACCTCATAATGCCCAAAGAAGAAAACACTAAAGAAATATATAGTGTTGTGGTGGTTTGAATGAGAGTGTTCCCCCACAGGCTTTAAGTATTCAGACATTTTGTCTCCAGTTGGTGTCACTGTTCTTGGAGGTCTTAGAAGGTGTGGCTGTGCTGGAGGAAGTACGTTACTGGGGGCAGGCTTAGTGAGTTTAACAAGCCTTGCGGTCTCCAGTCGCTCTCTCTGCTTCCTGTGCTCATTGCGAGATGTGACCCTCAGCCTGCTGCTCCAGCCCCGGCCAACATGCTTCCCACCACAATGGACTCTGATTCCCTGGAACCATCAATTATAAGCTCAAATAAACTCTTCCTTTTTTAAGTTCCCTTGCTCATGGTGGTTTTATCACAGCAACAGTAAGGTGACTAACACAAGTGTTAAAAAAAAGAAATATATAGTGTTTATGATTCACAATCAGGGACAAAACTAAGTAAAGACCATGAGAAGCTGGAGGAGGTTCAATGACGGTTCAGGAGAATATGATTTCTTTATTATCCACCCCCAAAAGGAAGGAAATTCTGATTTACTCTACAAACATGGGTGAATGGCATTGCTAAGTGAAACGATGCTACTAAAACACTGCTTGATTCCCTTTATACCAAGTACGTGGTCAAAGTCAGAGACAGGAAGTAGAAAGGTGGTTACTAGGGACTCCAGAGGGAACAAGGAATTAGTGATTACTGGATGGAGGTTCAGTGTGTGTGTGTGTGTGTGTGTGTGTGTGTGTGTGTGTGTGTATGCATATCAGCCAGAGGAGGACATCACTATCTATTGCTCTCCACCCTATTTTTTTTTCCCCAGGCAGGTTTCACTATGTCACCCTGGAACTTGCTATGTAGACCAGCTTAGCCTTGAACTCACAGAGACCCTGTCTGATTCTGCTCCCGAGTGCTAGAATCAAAGGGATATATCCCACCCCATCCGACCACCTGATTTTTTGAGACAGGGACTCTCCCTGAGCTTAAATAATGTGGTTTCAACTAGACTGCCAGGATCCACCTGCCTCTGTCCCAGAATGCTGGAGATTTGAACTCAGGTCCTTTGCTTCCACAGCAAGTACTCTTCCATGGTGAGCCATCTTCCTGGCTAGTTTCAACTTTACACCATCCTGGGGATGGATGGTGGTGATGGTGGCAGCACAAAATGAATGCATTTAATGTCACTGGGTGGCACACTTTAAATGGTTAAGATGATAAATTTGATGCATATTTTAACAAAGCTTTTAAAACTAAAATACTGTCAGTGGTAGAACACTTTCTTAGCACCACAAAGGAGGAAAAATAGCTTAATCTATGGCAAGAATGACATTCCTGGATCTGAGGATTTGTTACATGGATCTACATGTTCATCTTGTAGAAATCCATTATAATTTCTGTACTTTATTGTATATTTGTTTAGACATACTTCAGAATTATTTCTAAGCAAAGGCCTGCAGCTTCTCTGTCATAAAGTAGTTTCTACTTGGCTCCTTCCAGGATGTCTTCCTGCCATGACGGACTCCGCCCCTCTGGAGCTTTCCTCATGCACCACTCATCAGTTGTTGGACACAGAGGACAGAACTGACCCAGGGGAACAGTACACAAGTACTAGGAGTCCAAAATTCAGGGAAAAGTCTCACATCCAGGGAGGAGGTCAGAGCCACCCCAGGGGAAGGGTGTACAGACACAGAGAGTCCCAAAACTTGGGGTGGAAGATGCAGATCTTGGACGGGGCACAGATCTGACCCAGGGCAAGGTGCCTAGGCCCATAGAGTCCCACTGTGGTCCTGGGAGAATGAGGAACTAGAGAGCCATTAATAGCTGAATAAGGAAGGGTGTCCCGGTCAATGGAGAGCCATACCTGATGCCAGCAGAGTAGAGGACCAGCCAAGGCTGTGCTGGCCCTTGGTAGTGACTGTTAGCACAGGCTGCAGCAGACTTTCAGACCCAGGTATTAGACCTTCAGCTCACAAGGACAGTCCTCTCCTGAATATTGTATTCACATCCAAGGTAGGAAGAAAGATGATTAAAACAACAATAGAAAAAGAGGGAAAGAAAAAAGGAAGGAAGGAAAAGAAAAAGGGAAAGAGAAAGAGAGAGAAAGAAAAGGAAAGAAAGAAAGAAAGAATTAAAGAAAGAAGAAAGAAAGAGAAAGAGCAAGCAAGCGAGCGAGCATGCAGGCTCAAACAACAGCATCCTCCAGATCCTCATGTCACAGCAGAGAAGAAACAGTAACAGGAAGAATCAGTAACAGGAAGAATCAAGACCGCAAGTCCCCCCCATAGCATTAATCCCATAGTGATGGCCCCCAGTGAGAGTGACCTAGAAGAACTTCCAGATAAATCTTTATATTTTTTTAATTTTTTATTTATTTCTGTATGTGTATCAATGTACTGTCTGCATGTAGGTCTGTGCACCTGTGTTGTGCAATGCCGCAGAGGTCAGAAGAGGGTGTTGGATTCCCCTGGAACTGGAGTTCTCGTGGAACTGGAGTTTCAGACGGTTCTCAGCCGCCATGTGGGTGCTGGGGATTGTACCCAGGTCCTCTGTAAGAGCAGTAGGTGCTCTTAACCGCTAGGCCATCTCTCCAGCTCTCAGATAAATCTTAAAAAAAAAAAAGATTATAATTATACTCAAATATCTCAGAGAAGACATGAATCTACTCCAAGAGAAAAGCCACAGAGAAGAATGAAATGAGCAGGTCAAGTCAAGAGGAAAACAATTCACCAAAGAGAAAGAATTGCTGTGCACATGCTTGTGTGTACTCATGAGTGCATGTGTTTGTGTGTGTGTGTGCATGTGTGCACGTGTGTGTATGTGTGTGCATGTGTGTGTGTGTGTGCATGCTGGAGCATGAGTATGGAGGTCAGAGTACAACTTGTGGGAGTTGGTCTTCTCCTTCACAATGATGTGGGTCCCAGGGATTGAATGCAGGTCTTTGGGCTTGGGACCAGGCACATTTACCTGCTGAGCCATTTCATCAACCCTGCTTTATCATTATTGAATGTGAAATCAAGGAAGAGCAGGATTTGGGAAGTTGGAATATGTTACTCACTTTGGCGTTGCTATGATCAAATACCCACCAGAACAACTTCTTGGAGGAAGGGCCTATTTTGGCTCATGGTTGCAGAGGGATTTTAGTCCATCAGAGTAGGGAAGGCATGAAGCAGGAGCAGGCAGCAGCTCACTGTGGCCGACTGGGAAGCAGAGAGTACTGGGCAGAACCAGAAGCAGGTGTGACCTTCAAATGCCTGCCCTGGTGACCTGCTTCCATCAGCTGGGTTCTACTCCTAAATCTCCATCACCATTGTAACAGCTCCGTAGGCTGGAACTAAGCATTTAAAAGGAGACTGCAAGGGACAGTTCAGGCTCAGGCCCTCACGCCTGCCCTCCAGAACTGGGAGAGAGCAAATGTCTGTGGTTTTATGCTGTCAATTGGTGGAGATTTGTTGTGGCAGCCCTAGGAAAGGAACACAGAGCTGTTTGGAGCAAACACAGGGAAAGAAACTAGATGTTCACTTGCAGCCTGTCAGAGACTTCGCTTCTGGGAGGGGCCCTGAGAGCATGAGGTGGTCACGGCTTTCTCTTCAGTTCTTTCCTCACTTTATTCTTCTTTATTGTTTATGTATTTATCTTTATTTATGTATATGAGTAATTTGCCCATATGTAAGTGTACCACATCCAAGCAATGTGCAAGGAAGCCAGAAGAGTGCATTGTGTACAGATTAAATGCAATCCCAATTAAAATCCCCAAGTGTTTCTTCACAGGCTTGGAAAAAAAAGTCCTTAATTTCATATGGAAAAACAAAAGACCCTGAATAGCCAAAGCAACCCTGAGTGAAAAGAGCAATGGGGGGGATATCTCTATACCAGACTTCAAACTATACTACAAGGCTATAGTCATAAAAACAGCTTGGTACTGGCACGAAAACAGACCTGTTGACCAATGGAACAAAACTGAAGCTGCAAACTTGAGCACATACAATTTCAGCCAGCTCATATTTGACAAGGGGGCCAAGAAGACACAATGGAGGAAAGACAGCATCTTCAACAAGTGGTGTTGGCAAAACTGGATCACCACTTGTAGAAGAAGGAATTTAAACCTCTACCTCTTGCCCTGTACAAAAGTCAACTCCAGATGGATCAAAGACCTCAACATGAAACCTCAAACTCTGAAGGCAATAGAAGAAAAAGTTGGCAGCAGACTACAAGATATAGGCGTAAGACTTCCTAAATCAGATAGCAGCTGCACAAGAAATAAGATCCACAATTGACAAATGGGACCTCATTAAACTCAAAAGCTTCTGTACATCAAAAGAAACAATCAAGGAAATGAAGAGAAAACCCACAGAGTGGGAGGAAACCTTCACCACAGACACATCTGACAAAGCATTGATTTCCAGAATATATAAACTATTCAAAAAACAAAGAAGAAAGAAAACAAATGACCCATTCAAAAGATGAAGCAAAGAGCTGAACAGAGACGTCACAAGTGAAGAATTAGAGATGGCTGAGAAACATCTTAAAAAGTATTCAATGTAGCTAATAATTAAGGAAATGCAAATTAAAACCACTTTAAGATATCATCTCACTCTGGTAAGACTGGCTATGATCAAGAAATCAAATGATACCAAGTGCTGGAGAGGTTGTGGGGAAAGGGGAACACTTATCCACTGCTGGTGGGAATGTAAACTTGTACAGCCACTATGGAAAGCAGTGTGGAGAACCCTTGGAAGACTCAAAATGAGCTTGCCACCTGATCCAGTCATACCACTCCTGGGTATATACCCACAAGACTCATCTTACCACAGAGACACATGCACGGCCATGTTTATTGCAGCTCTCTTCACAATAGTGAAGAGCTGGAACCAACCCAAGTGCCCCTCAACTGATGAGTGGATAGAGAAAATGTGGTACATCTACACAGTGGAGTTCTATGCAGCAGTAAAGAAAGATGACATCATGAACTTTGCAGGTAAATGGATGGAGCTAGAAGATATCATGCTGAGTGAAGTAACACAGTCCTAGAAAAACAAACGATGAATGGTATTCCTCATCCGTGGATGCTAACACCAGTTACCTAATTATATGGCAAACTGAGCAACATTAATGTGATCTGAAAACAACTGTGCTCTTATATTGTGAAACCCTTGAAACTGGGACTACAGACAGTTATGAGCCAACAGGTGCTGAAAACCAACCCAGGACCTCTGCAGGAGCAGTCAGTGCTCTTAGCTGCTGGGCCATCTCTCCAGCACCTCACTTTACTCTTAAGACTTTTTTCTTTTGGGCTGGGTATGTAGCTCAATGGTAAATCACTTGCCTCCTGTGGAAGGCCCTGGGGCATAATTGAAACAAAATAAAATAAACAAAAAACCTCCATAAGTCATTAACAACAAATCAAACCTCCTAAAACAGACACCAAGAAAGATTTTTTTTTGTCTTTTTGAGACAGGGTCTCCCTGTTGGCAGAATATATGAATAACAGAAAAACCATAAGCTTTATTAAGGGGGACATAGAGTTATAAATCCCTTGAAATGACTAAAGCCTTATCAACAGGTCAGTCCCAGGACTGAGACAGACTTGTTTACAGAGCCACCTGTCTCATAGCCTTAAGACACTGCCCTGCTCAGCCCAATAAATCAAAGGAAAGCTTTAAAATTATCCAAGGATGCCAGGCCTTGTCATCTAAAGCATTCCAGCTGGACTCAGGGAATAAAATCTCCCACCTCTATTCATTAGGTGGCAGATGCTCCTTTCCCAGGAGCAATGGAGTATCTGTCCTATGCCACTGTATACGTATTCTGATAAGATATATATTCTTTGCCTGTTGCAGGTCTGGCTTTGGTTCTTATTTCTTAACTTTGAACTCCCTTTTTCCCTCTCCAAAAATCTAAAACTTGTAGCCCCAGCTGGCCTGGAACTCACTATATAGACCTTGAACTCACAGAGATCTACATGTCTCTGCCTCCCAAGAGCTGGGATTAAAGGCGTGCACCACCATGCCCAGCAAGAAACTTTTTATATGATATTTTATTAATTCTTTCAGAACTTCATATAATGTGCTTTGATCTTATCTTTTCTCCCCGAACTCCTCCCAGATCTCCTTTTTATTATTATATTTATTATTTTTATTTAATGTGTGTGAGTCTATTGCCTGCATGTATGTAAGTGCACTCATATTGTGAAATGCCCTTGGAGGTTAGAAGGGGGCACTGGATTCCCCCGGAACTGGATTTAAGGATGGTTGTTAGCTGTCATACGCATGGTGGAAATCAAACTCAGGTTTGATTTTTTTTTTTCACATAAATTTATTTATTTATTTTTAACAAATCTAGACCCATGTTCCCGCTCATTCCCCCACCCCACCAGAGCTTGTGCATTCTGCCAAACATGCTTTCCATCTCTTAGTCTTTCTCAATATTTTCCATGGGGAAGTTGACTGTTTTGAGCAGAAGTTCACTGTTTCAGTCAGTTCTTTGATGCAGTATTTTCTGTTGTTGTTGTTGTTTCCAAAATGCATTATGCCCAACTGCTTTGTACAAAAGCTCAGGGGGCCCTACACAAGAAATACTTACAACTGGGTAATTGGCACTAGCATCCACAGATGAGTGATACCATGCATCGTTTGTTTTTCTGGGACTGTGTTACTTCACTCAGCATGATGTCCTCTAGCTCCAGCCATTTTCCTGCAAAGCTCGTGATGTCGTCTTTCTTTACTGCTGCATAGAATTCCATTGTGTAGATGTACCACATTTTCTCTATCCACTCGTCAGTTGAGGGGCATTTAGGTTGGTTCCAGCTCCTTGCTATTGTGAAGAGAGCTGCAATAAACATGGCCGTGCATGTATCTCTGTGGTGGCGTAAGTCTTGAGGGTACATGCCCAGGAGTGGTATGGCTGGGTCGGGTGGCAAGTTCATTCCAAGTCTTCCAAGGGTTCTCCACACTGCTTTCCATAGTGGCTGTACGAGTTTACATTCCCACCAGCAGTGGATGAGTGTTCCCCTTTCCCCACAACCTCTCCAGCACTTGGTATCATTTGTTTTCTTGATCCTAGCCAGTCTTATTGGAGTAAGATGATATCTTAAAGTGGTTTTCATTTGCATTTCCTTAATGATTAGTGATGTTGAGCAGTTCTTGAGGTGTTTCTCAGACATCTCTAATTCCTCGCTTGTGAAGTCTCTGTTCAGTTCTTTGCTCCATCTATTGAGCGGGTCATTTGTTTTCTTTTTTCTTTGTTTTTTGAGTAGTTTATATATTCTGGAAATCAATGCTTTGTCAGATGTATCTGCAGTGAAGGTTTCCTCCCACTCTGTGGGATTTCTCTTCACTTCCTTGATTGTTTCTTTTGATGTACAGAAGCTTTTGAGTTTGATGAGGTCCCATTTGTCAATTGTCGACCTTAATTCTTGTGCAGCTGCTGTCTGATTTAGGAAGTCTTTTCCTACGCCTATGTCTTGTAGTCTGCTGCCAACTTTTTCTTCTATCACCTTCAGAGTTTGGGGTTTCACGTTGAGGTCTTTAATCCATCTGGAGTTGACTTTTGTACAGGGTGAGAGGTAGGGGTTTAATTTCATTCTTCTACAAGTGGTGATCCAGTTTTGCCAACACCACTTGCTGAAGATGCTGTCTTTTCTCCATTGTGGTTTCTTGGCCCCCTTGTCAAATATGAGATGGCTGAAATTGTATGTGCTCAGATTTGGATCTTCGGTTTTGTTCCATTGGTCAACAGGTCTGTTTTTGTGCCAGTACCAGGCTGTTTTTATGACTATAGCCCTGTAGTATAGTTTAAAATCTGGTATAGAGATCCCTCCTGTGTAGCTCTTTTCACTCAGGATTGATTTGGCTATTCGGGGTCTTTTGTTTCTCCAAATGAATTTAAGAACTTTTGTTTCCAAGCCTGTGAAGAAACTCTTGGGGATTTTGATTGGGATTGCATTAAATCTATACAAGAGTTTTGGTAAAATGGACATTTTTACAATGTTAATTTTCCCAATCCATGAGCATGGGAGGTTTTTCCATCTTCTGAGGTCTTCTTCAATTTCTTTCTTTAAGGGTTTAAAATTTTTGTTGTAGAGGTCTTTGGTGTCTTTGGTTAGGTTTGTTCCTAGGTATCTTATTGTTTTTGAGGCTATTGTGAGTGGGAAGGTCTCTTTGAATTCTTTCTCCAGTTGCTTGTTCTTGGTGTAAAGAAAGGCCATTGATTTTCTAAGGTTAATTTTGTATCCTGCCACTTTGCTGAAGCTGTTAATCGTTTCTAGGAGTTTTCTG
Organism: Rhizomys pruinosus; assembly: GCA_009823505.1. Lineage (NCBI taxonomy): Eukaryota > Metazoa > Chordata > Mammalia > Rodentia > Spalacidae > Rhizomys > Rhizomys pruinosus. The sequence goes on from VZQC01015089.1 coordinate 1,549,613, forward strand.
GTGGAGTTTTTTGCATCTCTTAAGTAAACAATCATATCATCAGCAAATAGGGATAGTTTGACTTCCTCTTTTCCAATTAGTACTCCTTTAATATCCTTTTCTTGCCTTATTGCTCTAGCAAGTGTTTCAAGCACTATATTGAAGAGGAGTGGTGATAGGGGGCAGCCTTGCCGAGTTCCTACCTTTAAAGGGAATGTTTCCGTCATTTCCCCATTTAGGATGATATTGGCTGTGGGTTTCCTGTATATGGCTTTGATTACATTGAGGAATGATCCCTCCAATCCAATTCCTTCTAGGACTTTAAGCATGAAGGGATGCTGGATTTTGTCAAAGGCTTTTTCAGCATCAATTGAGATGATGGTGTGGTTTTTGTCTTTGATTCCGTTTATGTGTTTGATGATGTTTATTGATTTTCGTATGTTGAACCATCCCTGCATCTCTGGTATGAATCCAACTTGGTCATGATGGATGATCTTCTTGATGTGGGTCTGTATGCGATTTGCCAGTATTCTGTTTAGAATTTTGGCATCTGTGTTCATGAGGGAGATGGGTCTATAATTCTCCTTTTTAGTTGTATCTTTGCCTGGTTTTGGTAATAGAGTGATGTTGGCTTCATAGAAGGAATTTGGGAGAATTCCCTCTGATTGTATACTTCTAAACAGTTTCAGAAATAATGGTTGTAGGTCTTTTTGAAATGTTTTATAGAATTCTGCTGTGAAACCGTCTGGGCCTGGGCTTTTTTTAGTTGGGAGGCTTCTTACTACATCCTCTATTTCTTCATATGTTATGGGTCTGTTTAAGCTGCTGGTCTCCTCTTGGCCAAGCTTTGGTGATTCCCAAGATTTCAGATATTCATCCATTTCTTCTAGATTTTCAAACTTGGTAGAATATAGGTTCTTGTAATATTCCCATATAATTTTCTTGATCTTTTCCTTGTCCGTTGTGATATTTCCCTTTTCATCACAGATTGTATTGATTTGGAGTTGTTCCTTCTTTCTTTTTGTTAACTGGGCTAGAGGTCTGTCTATCTTGTTTATTCTTTCAAAGAACCAACTTTTGGCTTCATTGATTTTTTGTATTGTTTTCTTTGTTTCTATTTCATTGATTTCTGCTCTGATTTTTGTTATTTCTTCCTGTCTGTTGCGTTTAGGGTTCATCTGTTGTTGCCTCTCAAGTGCTTTTAGCTGTAGTGTTAGATCATTCACTTGTGCTCTTTCTGTTTTTCTAATGTAGGCACCCAGGGCTATAAATTTCCCTCTTAGGACTGCTTTTAAGGTATCCCATAAGTTTTGTTGTGTTGTATTGTCATTGTCATTCAGTTCCAGGAATGTTTTTATTTCTTTCTTTATCTCTTCCTTGACCCATTCATTATTCAAGAGTGTGTTGTTTAGTCTCCATGTGTTCTTGTAGGCAGGAGGGCTTGTCCTGGTGTTGATGTTGAGCTTCATTGCACTGTGGTCTGACAGGATGCATGAAATTATTTCAATCTTTTTGTATTTGTAGAGGTTTCTTCTGTGTCCCAGGATGTGGTCGATTTTGGAGAATGTTCCGTGGGGTGCTGAGTAGAAAGTGTATTCTCTGGTATTAGGATGGAATGTTCGGTAGAGGTCTATGAGGTCCATTTGGTGTATCATATCGTTCAGTTCAGATGTCTCTCTGTTTATTTTTTGTCCTGTTGACCTATCCAAAGGACTCAGTGGGGTATTGAAATCTCCCACTATGAGTGTGCTGGGGTTAGTCTGTGACTTGTGGTCCTGGAGAATTGTCTTTATAAAGTTTGGTGCACCAGAATTTGGGGCATATATATTCATAATTGTGAAATCTTCTTGGTGGATTGTTCCTTTGATGAAAATGTAATGGCCTTCTTTGTCTCTTCTGATTTCTTTTACTTTGAAGTCTATTTTATCCGATATTAAAATAGCAACACCTGCTTTCTTTTTGGTACCATTTGCTTGGAATATTTTTTTCCATCCCTTCACTTTAAGGTGGTGCCTGTCCTTGAAGGTAAGATGTGTTTCTTGCAGACAGCATATCGATGGATTCTGTTTCCTAATCCAGTCTCCCAGTCTATGTCTTTTGATTGGGGAATTTAGTCCATTAATATTTAAGGTTATGACTGATAGGTTTGTGTTGCTTCCTTTTGCCTTATTATCCATCTGCGGTTTTGATTTAGGTTTCTACTTCTGCAGTTATGCTTTTATTGATTTCTCCTTCTAGTTGCCTGGGGTTGGTTGCTCCTTTCTTCTGTTCTTTGGATTGCTTCAAGTATTCTCTGAAGGGTTGGTTTTCCGGACATGTATTCTTTCAAGTTGTTTATGTCATGGAAGATTTTCCTCTCTCCTTCCACTATGATTGACATTTTTGCTGGGTATAGTAACCTGGGCTGGCATCCATTGTCCCTCAACACTGGGAATGCTTTGCTCCAGGTTCTTCTTGCCTTCATCGTTTGCTGTGAGAAGTCCGTTGTTATTCTGATAGGTTTCCCCTTATAGGTCACTTGTTGTTTTTCTCTTGTCGCTTTAAGAATTTTCTCTTTGTTTTGGGTGTCCAGCATTTTAACTATGATGTGGCGTGGAGAATTTCTTTTCTGATCTTGTCTGTTTGGAGTTCTATGTGCTTCTTGTATTGGTATTGGTTTGTCCTTTTTTAGTTTGGGGAAGTTTTCATCTATTATTCTGTTGAAGATCTGATCAATACCTTTCTCTTGGGATTCTTCTCCTTCCTCTATTCCTATGATGCGGAGGTTTGATCTTTTCATAGTGTCCCACAGCTCCTGGTTGTTCCATTTTTGTGTATTTTTAAATTTTTCATAATCTTTCCTTGAGGTTTTTAGTTGTTCTGTGTTGTCCTCCAGGTCTGATATTCTTTGTTCTGCTTCCTCCATTCTGCTTCTGAGGCTTTTTTCATTCCTTTCCTCTTGAATGGATGAGTGTTTGATTTCCTTTTTCATTTCCTCTTCTGATTTCTTTAGTGTTTCTATTTCTTTTTGGAGCTTCTCGATCTCTTTTTGTAGCTCTTTTGTTTGCTGGTTGGTTTCTTTTTCTTTTTCAGCATGGGATCTTTTCAGTGTTTCTACTTCCTTCCGGAGCTTGTCATTCTCTCTCTCTCGGTCCTCATTCTCTTTTCTTAGTTCTTTAATTTGTTCTTTATGATCTTGTAGTTCTTTAAGTATGTTCCCAATTGTGTTTCTGATGTCTGTGTCCTGGGGCATCCCCGGGGGGATCCCACTGCAGGAGTCATCCATAGGGTTGGTAAAGCTTGGCGTGGGATTATCCTGCACCTTTCCAGTGTAGTTTCTTCTTCGTGATCCTGGCATATGGGCTTCTCCTTGCCTGTATTCCAATGTGAGTCCTGAATGCCTCTTCACTGTGTTGAAGGCGTGCTTTGCTTGCCTCCTTCAGATCCTTCTTCGTAATCTCAGTTGGCGGGGGGGGGGGGGCTCTTCAGCCCGCGCCCCGGCACCTGCCGCTGGGCTCAAGAGATCTCAAATCTCAAGAGTCACACAAGCGTGCCTTTAATACCGGCTGGGAGGATAACTCCGCCCCCACAGCCACTAGATCTAATCAAGCCAACGACCACACCTTTAATCCCAGCTGGGAGGATAACTCCAACCTCACAGCCACAAAGGCCAATCAAACCAAAGACAGCAGGACCAAAGGATCAACAATCAGCTCGCCAAGACACCCAGTTCCTACCTGTCTCCCCCTCTTCCTGCCGCTGGGCTCAGGAGATCTCTCAGGTTTGATTTTTAAGAGCAGTCAGTGGTCTTAATCAACGAGCCATCTCTCCAGCCCCTCCTTGTTATTTTTTTTTTAACAACACACAGAGTCTGGGACTGGAGAGATGGCTCAGCAGTAGGAGCCCTGTCTTCTATTATGCAGGACATGGGCAGCTAAAAAATACCTTCAGTAACTCCAGTTCCTCAAGAAAAGGCACCCAGAAATACATTACTCTGCAGAAATCTTTTTGGCAGTGCTGGAGGTCCAACCTGTCACCCCGTGAATAACAAGCAGACAGGTTACCACTGAGACACACACCAGCCTAGTATTCACCCTTCAAATTTTGATGTGGCAAATTTATGAATGATAGAACTGTCATCTGTGTGTGTGTGTGTGTGTGTGTGTGTGTGTGTGTGTGTGTGTATTATGGATGCTTACAAGTCACTGAAAAATCAAGACACACCAGTGCCTGAGTTCACAGGGTTTGATGATGAACGTTTTCCTCCATAACCTGGCCCTGTATGACCAAGACACCAACAGTTGTAAATACATGATATTGAGAAGCTGGGAGAAGAGGAAGAAATTCGGTAAATTACCACTTCTCCTTTTGAGGTATGAAATACTGTGTGGGTTATGGCTAATGTATCCTTTAAAAAGAAATAAAATCTATATAAAGAACCCTGGAAAAAGTTGGGCAACAGTCAGTCTTGATTTTGAAGTCACACCAGTTCCTTCTGTTTCATTGTTTGTCTCTGAACAGAAAGAACATCCTAACGCTCTATAACACGTCTGTGCCTCTCATTATCCATCCACCTATCCTTAACATTTTGTATTAATTTATTAATTAATTAAATTATTGTATATGTGCGTGCACAAGCCATGGAATGCATATGGAGATCAGAGATCAACTGGTGGGAGTCTGCTCTCTCCTTCCACAATGTGGGTCCCAGGGAACAACTCAAGTTGTCAGGCTTAGTGCTTTTACTCATGCCTGCCTATCTATCATCTATCTGTTTATCTATCTATCTATCTATCTATCTATCTATCTATCTATCTATCTATAAGGTTGTAGCCCACCTAAGTCAGGGGTTTCAGGAAACCAACTGAGGCAGAAGTCCCAAGAAATAATTACCCTGGACTGCTCCTGCAACCCGAGAAAAGTTGCTGCAATATCCTGCAATCACACCTCACGAGAGACCAGACCCAGGCCTCAGTCTTTCTCAAGATGCTCCTACTGATACCAGTCTCAGACCCACCTATGCATTTCCCAATCTCCTCATCCTCACCTCCTTGAAAACTCCCTTCCTTGTGTGCCTGGGTATAAAACTGCCATTTGGGGAGACTGTAATACTGCTCATCCTAATCCTGACACCGGCAGGCTAGGCACCATGCCTAAAATAAACCCAACTTCCTTTTCATTGGAGCCCTGACATTTTCTCCCCTCTGTGCCGAGTCTCTGCTCATAATGAACCAAATATCTGGTGCCATAAACTCCTTTGAGGGTAGAGACTCTGGCTGCTTTGGGTTGGGTGTGGCTGATGGACTTGATCAGACCAGCTGCCAGGCACAGGCTCTGCAGCACCATGAATCTGACTTCGTCCAAAGGTACTGTTTTCCCTCACCTAACTTCTCTCTCCTTTCTCTCTACCCCCTCTCTCCGAGTCACTGTGTCTCTCTGAGTCTCTCTCTCTCTCTCTCTCTCTCTCTCTCTCTCTCTCTCTCTCTCTTTCTTTCTTTCTCTTGGGTGTGGGCATGCTCACTTGTTCTTCCTCTCCTTCCCTGCAGTGGTCAACCACTCAGGGTCACCCATGGACCCACAAGGTCCATTTTCACTCACCACTTGAAAATCTTTCCTGAATGTCGAGTGACAGACCAGCCTCTGGAGGGCCTTCCTTTCTCCTTCAGACAGTGGGATGACACATTAAGCAAGGAGAACTGTTTGGGAATACCATCAAGATAGGGACACCTTCTGCTTGGTCACTTCCATTCTTTACTTTGGTCTCTCTCTCTCTCTCTCTCTCTCTCTCTCTCTCTCTCTCTCTCTCCCCTTCCTCCTTGTTTACTTTCCTGTGATTTCTTGCAACCTTAAAGCCTTTAGCTTAGGAATCTTATGAGTGCCTCATAGAGGCTCTGAAGACAAGAGACACTTGTTCCCTGCACCATGTAAGGTTGTGGGTGTCAGGGAGCACCCCCAGGATGTGCAAAGGCCTCAAAGGGAAACCCTATACCCCATTCCTGGGTCAGAAGGAACTTTTGGCTTGTCTGGGAAGACACACATAAGGGGCTTCTCCCAGTGTCTTGAGCCCCCTCACATTTCCTTAAATGTACAGGACACCCCTGAGACCCAGTAGGAGAAGATGGTCTCAGTGTGAAAGCTGAGAAAGTCCATCCCAAAAGCAGCACATAAACCAGATCCAAAACACAAAATTCCCAGCTAGCATAGACAGGTTTGCAATCCTCTTCCTCCTTCTTCCTTCTCTTCCTCCTCCTTCCTAACGAATGCTTCTGGGGCAAGTTCTCTTCTCCTCCTTCTGGCATCTTAATGGCTTGCCCTCCTGAGACTCATTACCTCCTCTCTGTCTTCTACCTCCTTACCCAGACTAGCTCTTTTTCTCCTTTTCTCTGCCTTCAGCGATGGCTTCCTCCCACTCCAAGCAGTACTTTCTGACTCCCCTAGAGTATCTACTCTACTCTCTTAGCTTCCTTCAAAGAAATGGCTTTAGGATTTTTCATTCTCTGCAAATTTGTTTCCAGGATTTCTGTCTCCCAAGGACGCTCAGTTCTACATGCATCTGACTTCAGCCTGACAAACCCCAACCCCTCCCTTCACCTCTGGCATCACTGCCACTCCCAAATCTCAACTCTAAGGCTCTCCTCTCCAGGTTTTTCCTCTCTGGATACTGCCTATGTATGTATGACCATCATTTTTTTATGTCATTTAAAACTTCCTGTAATGCCATGTATTTATGTTTCCATGTGTGAGCATCTAATGTATTTCCATGCAGAGAAACCACAGAGATCTCATGTAATGATGTCACCTTTGTCTTCATGTGTTACTTGTCTAAAAGCAATTTTAAGCTGTGGCCACCAAGTTTTCCTTTTTCATTGTGTACACAAGAATTACTAGTTTTTATTCTGGCATGCCTAACCAAAATATTTTTGGTTAGGTGTGGTGGTGTATGCCTTTAATCCCAGCACTCAGGAGGCAGAGGCAGGCAGATCTCTGTGAGTTCAAGGTCAGCCTGGTCTACATAGCGAGCTCCAGGCCAGCTGGGACTAAAGGGAGACCCTGTCTCAAAAAAATATTTTTAATGGTGTAACCTGGGTACACGAAAACATCTTTAAATATCTATTATTCCATAAAACTTCTGAGTACTACTTGTTTATGCAAAACAGTTTACATATGAGCTTAACTAGAAGTCCTAGGCAATAAAATCTAAAACCATCACCTGGCCAGTCTATTTTGATACAAAAATGATAAAACTAACAAATTATATGAAAAGAGCTGAACCCCAAAAAGGTCTAAGCCAGCCTTTGCCCCCAAGAAAACAGCCTGAGGCAAAATGAGATAACTACAATGTATTTGAAGTAACTATTTTTAAGCTTTATTTATTCTTTTTTTCCATTTTCAAATGAACTTTTATTTGAAATTACCTTCCTCACCTGTATCTTAGGGTTCTATACTGTACAATAACCCACTTAATCGATGTCCCAATATCAATATTTCTAATGGCAAATTATATCATTGTTCTAAGTAATAAATAGAGGTTGTACTTCACCGATTAAGGGAATACTCAAGTTTCCATAAATTTAACATAAAAATGTTTTAAGTTTGTAAGATTTAACAAATGTAATTTAAAATACAACAGGTTTTATAAGAATCTACAAGCTTTCAATGTCATAATTTTAGGGTTCGAAAACTACATTTTTTTCAAAAGAAATATCTGATATTTTCTTCTATGGCTTCAAACTTTCTATGCACAACTATGACTGTTCCATGCCACTTCAAACAAACCTGACATGACTGAACTGCTTTATCGTCCCCTAAATAAGGTTAAAAAAAGGAGTTCATCATGAATGTAGGTCTCTAACACAGTATCTACTACAATATCTGTCACAAAAGCTTTATTTATTTATTTATTTATTTATTTATTTATTTATTTATTCTTTTTTTTTGTCTTTTCGAGACAGGGTCTCCCTGTAGCCCCAGCTGACCTGGAACTCACTCTGTAGACCAGGCTGGCCTTGAACTCACAAAGATCCATCTGCCTCTGCCTCCCAAGTGCTAGGATTAAAGGCGTGCACCACCATGCCTGGCTAAAAGCTTTAAAAATATCATTTCTTTCCCCATAGTAAGGAGTTACTCCTCTGTAAAGGCAAAGAAAAATCACAAAGCATAACACTGGGTTCCTTTTTTACTTAAGATGTTTTAACTATTCAAAATGACAATAATAACACCTTTAAGACTACAACAAAAGGGGTGGAAAACAGGAACACACTGGCTAAGTGTAGATGCTAAATAAACCAGGGATTTAAAAAAGAAAAAGGACTGGGAAGTATTGGAAGTTTGGGGAAATCCAGAATTTGGGGTGGGGTGTGGGTGGGGGGAGAGTCTTTGGCTGCAACCACTCCATCATCAATAGTGTCTTGGACATAGGCGTAGGAAAAGACTTCCTAAATCAGGCAGCAGCTGTGCAAGAATTAAGGTCGACAATTGACAAATGGGACCTCATTAAACTCAAAAGCTTCTGTACATCAAAAGAAACAATCAAGGAAGTGATGAGAAATCCCACAGAGTGGGAGGAAACCTTCACCACAGATTACATCTGACAAAGCATTGATCTCCAGAATATATAAAGCTACTCAAAAAAAAAAAAAAAAAAAAAAAAAAAAAAAAAAAAAAAAAAAAAGAAGAAGAAAGAAAACAAATGACCCACTCAATAGATGGAGCAAAGAGCTGAACAAAGACTTCGTAAGTGAGGAGTTAGAGATGGCTGAGAAACACCTTAAGAAGTGTTCAACATCACTAATCATTAAGGAAATGCAAATGAAAACCACTTTAAGATATCATCTCACTCCAATATGACTGGCTAAGATCAAGAAAACAAATGATACCAAGTGCTGGAGAGGTTGTGGGAAAGGGGAACACTCATCCACTGCTGGTGGGAATGTAAACTCGTGCAGCCACTATGGGAAAGCAGTGTGGAGAACCCTTGGAAGACTTGGAATGAACTTGCCACCTGACCCAGCCATACCACTCCTAGGCATGTACCCCCAAGACTCACCCCACCGAGAGATCATGCAAGGCCATGTTTATTTCAGCTCTTTCCACAATAGACAAGTGCTGGAACCAACCCAAATGGCCCTCAAACTGATGAGTGGATAGAGAAAATGTGGTACATCTACACAATGGAGTTTTATGCAGCAGTAAAGAAGGACGACATCATGAGCTTGGCGGGAAAATGGCTGGAGTAGAGGACATCATGGTGAATGAAGTAACACACCCAGAAAAAACAACAAAGAATGGTATCCCTCATCTGTGGATGCTAGTGCCAATTACCCAGTTGTAAGTATTCCTGTGCATGGCCCCTTGAGCTTTTGTCCAAAGCAGTTGGGATGATGCATATTGGAAAACAACAACAACAACAACAACAGAAAGGACTGCATCAAAGAACTGACTGAAACAGGTGAACTTTCTGCTCAAAAGAGTCAACTTCTCCATGGGAGAATTATTGAGAAAGACTGAAGAAAGTGATGAATCAGCATAAGTTTGGGCAGAATGCGATGAAGCTCGTGGTGGGGGGAGGATGGGGAAGGAACAAGTAATGGACTAGTAAAGAAGATAGCCTAGTGTTAAGAGCACCGATGTCTTGCGAGGACCACGGGTTCGATTCACCCAGCACCCACATTGGCGGCTAAGAACCGTCTATATAACTCCAATTCAGGAGAACTCCATTGCAGGGGAATCCAAAGACCCCTACTTCTGACCTCCCGCGGCATTGCACGACACGGGTGCACAGACCTGCATGCAGACAGTACATTCATAACACATAAAAAGATTAATAATAATAAATTAATAATTATAAAATAATATAAATATATGTATAATAAAATAAATTAAAAAAAATAGTGTCTTGGGCTGTAAGAATGAGATCTTGATCTTGATCTGTATCGACTATAGTAAGGAGAAGGGGGCCTCCTTCTGTACCAGTAATCATAATCTTCATATCTGTCATATCCTCTAACGTATCCTCTATCATAGTAAGAATCTCAACATCTGCCACCAACTCCGCCACCTCTGCTGCCTCCACCACCACTATGAGTTGGTCTGCCCACCACTATGCAGTTGGTCTGCCTGGTGTAGGTGTGTGTGCTCTCTTGGTGAGAGAATAATCCACATGTATCCTTCCACCATCCAGCTCCATTCCTTTTGCCCTTTGCATAGCCCCCTTGAGTCACCTATCCGCTCAAAATACACAGAAGCAAATCCACGTGATTGTCCAGTCTGCTGATCATAAACCACATTGACACTACTCAATGGTCCATATCTCAAAAATACTTCACGAAGATCTCTCTCTGTTGTATACAAACTGAGGCCAAACACTTCTAGGCAAGTGTTGGGATCTGGATTTACCCTGCTGCCAGTATGTCTTCTGCGATTAGACATCAGAGAGTGACTTCGACTCCTTCGAGGTGGATAGTATTAGACCTACTTCAAGATGGCCTCCTGTGAGAGTGGGATCTGGAGCTAGTGTCGCGTCTATAAGAATGCCTTCTTGGGCTGGAGAGATGGCCTAGCGGTTAAGAGCGCCGACTGCTCTTGCAGAGGACCCGGGTTCGATTCCCCAGCACCCACATGGCGGCTGAGAACCGTCTTGCTCCAGTTCCAGGGGAATCCAACACCCCTTCTGATGGTCTGCGGCATTAGCACGACACGGGGGTGCACAGACCTACATGCAGACAGTACATTCGTACACAAATAAATAAATTAAAAAAATACTTTAAAAAAAAAAAAAAAAAGAATGCCTTCTTGACCTGGACCTGGATTTTGATCTTGATCGAGAATGGGATTCAGAGTGTTTGGAAATCCTTGATGGACTACAGATCCTGACCTGCTCTCTGATTTTACACAAGCAGGAGTTCCCGTTGGAGATTTTGACTGAGAGCAAGTCCCTCTGCCCTTGAAGTTGTTTTTGGTCTGGACTGTAGGGAGAAGGAAAGCGAAGGAGACAAGGGCCACTGCACTCCATTCCCACCAGCTCGCAGGCTCCAGCAATTAACCTGAAGTCTTAATATTTCTTTTGCTATCCAAACTGTCTCCCAGCACTCAGGGAGCAGAGACATGTGTACATCTTGGTCTGGTTTGGGTGGAAACCTTTGGAGCTTGGGAATTCCCAAACATAGTAGCTGTGCTTCTGTTTCTCTGGCCAGAGACCTATTTGGGCTCTTGCACTTGGGACAGTCAAGGTGCTGCATGGCTTCTACTGGGGTGCATCATAGAAATTGATACCAGAATGGCCGGGGCCATCCTGTCTCTTGCCTCCAGGGGTGGGACAGGGCAGCCTGAGACAGCTATTGGGCTTTATTGTGTTCCTCCAGTGATTTCCTATCTGTCCGCCCCCCTCTCTTCCTCCTCATAAGAAGGAAATGTACCTCCCTGGGCCTGAACTGCTGTCCTGCTGGTCTGGCTAGCTGTGTGCTGTGTGCTGTGTGCTTGTGTTTTAATCTCTGAAACTTTCTAAGCTCCTGTATGCTACTAAGAGACAGAGTTAATTGCAGACAACTATGGGTGAATCAAACTCATGAAAACTATTTAACTTCACTTCATGCTTTTGGTATTGTCAATTTCTATTTTTTTTATTTTTTATTTTTTTATTTTTTATTTTTTTTATTATTTTTAAAATTTTTATTTATTTATTTATTTTTATTTTTATTTATTTATGTGTATGAATGTATTGTTTTGTGTGTAGGTCTGTGCACCCGTGTCGTGCATTGCCGCGGAGGTCAGAAGAGGGTCTCGGATTCCCCTGGAACTGGAGTTCTCCTGGAATTGTAGCTACAGACGGTTCTTAGCCGCCATGTGGGTGCTGGGGATCGAACCCGGGTCCTCCGCAAGAGCAGTCGGCGCTCCCAACCGCTAGGCCATCTCTCCAGCCCGGTATTGTCAATTTCTAAATGGTCTTTAATAATGCCTTATTAAGCTGGGCATGGTGACACATGCCTTTAATCCTAGCACTTGGAAGGCAAAGGCAGTTGGATGTTTGTGAGTTCAAGGCCAGCCTGGTCTACATAGCAAGTTCCAGGACAGCTGGGGCTACAGGGAGATCCTGTCTTGAAAAGACCAAAAAAATAAAATAAAATAATTCCTTATTAATGTTATGTATCAGAAACAAGCATTAACCAGTCTTAAACAAGCATTTTCCAGAACAGAGGTATTCGATTAATGTATCAAGCATTTTGCAAAGAGCAGAAGTTGGCTAATCTTACCAAATTTTAAGCCTGAATCCTATGGTTGGGGGCCACTCCTGGGAGCTCCCCAGCTAAGTCTGGTAGGCCATGCCTTTAATCCTAGTATGCCTTCAATCCCAACACAGCAGATGTTTAGGTTAAGGTCAAAATTAATGATTTCTGAACAAAATGGAGTTTATCTGTCTCATCTCATTTTCCATCTCTTATTAAGTTGGAAACACAGTAAGGGATATTTACTACATTTCTGAAAATGCTCTAAAGTTTTGGTTTTGAAACTAGCTTGTCATGACATTCTGTCTAACCATAGTATTTATTTTATGTGACTGCTTAAATGTATAGACTCATGCTCAATACTAAGGGAATAATTATAAAAATGAATACTAATTTACTTGATATCAAATTGGTAAGATTGTTAAATTCCATGGTGCAATTTATTTCTGTGTTTGGATATGTTATACATGTGGGGACATTTGCTAGCCTGTGTTAAAAAAAATCTCTAAGCATTCAAGAGAATTGGTCATTCAAAACCTGCTCCCAGGCTTGCAAGGGCATCTCACAGTTTATACTAGTGTATTTGAGATAACTGTCCCATCTCACTACATGGCAATAAATATTGATTACTTAGTAAATCTTCACAACTAAGGGTCAATCTGTTTATATCTAGTCAAGGTTTATTTAAGAGTGTTCAGTTTTTGCCCAAGCTTTATCTACATATCACATGGCACTTAATGGTTTAGTAAAAGGATAAGATACCTGTATTAAGTTAAATTGGTTAAATACTTCCAGGATAAAATTAGTACAAATACTTAAGCTAGTTTACTAATCACCTAAATAGGATTATAAATATACAGAGTTGTTAATTTTCAGTCCATGCCTGGCTTGTACAGGACTCCCTGTTACAGATTTGGACTAAATGGACATAGATAAGTAATGGGTTACCTCTTGCTACTGAAAGATGTGCTTTATGCTTCTCTGTATCACACAAATGTTACTTTTGATATTTCCTTTGAACTAACAAGAAAATTTGGCTCAAAACTGGGCTCCACCTCCCTGAAACAGCTGCATGCAGTCCAGAAGCAGAGAGTTTGGATGGGCTTGGTAATCCCTATCATCTTATTTCCTGTCTTTTTGTTTGTGATACAACTCCTGCCTTTCTGGGAGAACTATAAATCAGGATATGGTAGTCTGGGAAAAGAAAGAGACTGTTCTTGTTTGTAGTAAACAGTTTACATTTAAGACTGGCCTGAAGTTGTTTAATTCTGTCTCATGGACTATGCCTGATTAACCTATGGTGTTAAATCTCTCTTCCAGCCAGTGTTATACAAGGCTTCTTGGGCTTTTGTTTAAAATATTATACAGTAATTAAAAGTATCAGCCTTTCTGGATGGTTAATGACAATACTTACTGCCCATACCAATTTGGCCAAGGGACTTAAGGGACAACTTTGTTCTTTGCCCTCTGAGGTCAGCTAAGTCCTAGGGGACAATATCTCTTGAAATGTCCTGCAATTGTGAGTCACCAGTCTTCTTGTGCAGGGAGGTCTTAGAGATCCACTAATGGGACTTCAGCCAGTGTCTAGTCTATAAAGAGGAAAGTCTGCTCATGCTTCACAAAGGGAAGCCTGGTCTAGCAAGACCTGACTTCGTCCTCACATAGATGGAACTGGTAAATGAAAAGCCAAAAGGAGCCAGGGGCTTCCCCCCTCAAAAGACCTGAGTAACCCCTGAGGAGGAGATCCTCAACTGACCTTGAAAAAATGAAAACCTTGGGTAATCTAGGCTAACATTGTCACCTTAAACATCCAAAAGGAAAGTATAACTAAAAATAAATAATCAGTAAAGCATGAGAAATTGTACTTTAGGTATAAAACTTCAGATCTTAGTAAAAAGACAAAATGCAGCCAGTTTCTTGAGTTTCTTAACAGCCTGGTCTGTGTCAAAGGCTGGGGATGCCAAAAACTGCATCTCTCCCCCCCTCACCTCCACCTCAGAGTGGGGAATCCTGGACAGCATAACCCCCATGGCTGTATTCCCTAAATGGACCACTAAGTAACTTTGGGCCTCATCTGTCATCCTGGTAATAGCTCACGACTTATCTGTTGCTTGCAAGACACTATCCAACAACTCACCTGTATTATTTTTAATCAGTTTTCGCTTGCTGTCTCTTCAGACAAATTCAAATGCAGCTCTGCTGACAATGGTGACACCCAGGTGTAAAATATCCCACACTCTGGTGTCATTAATCCCCTCTTTATTGTCCCCCATTAGCACAAAGCAGCTAGAACAAAAATATTGCCCTCTATCACTATGACACAAAAGGGTCAATGCGGGAGTCATAGAGAGGTGGTAGGCAAAGACCACCCTCTCCAGTTTCCTCACCGCCAAAGATCTTTGTCACACCAACTCCGGCGTCGTCTGTGTGAGCATAACAATGGACGAGTTGATATGTGCCTTGCGAGGCTAAGCTCCCTGGTGGTCAGTGACAGAGTACCCAGTCTCAGCTTCTAAGATCACTATGCATTACAAAGATGTTATGCTTTATGAGTGTTGGACTTTGTACATTGCCTTTTGACACTCCTCCCGAGCTCAGCACAACCTCAGTCCCAGACAAGGGACAGTTAAACATGTTTAAAAACAATTCAGGCAAACAGAAGCCTCATGAACCTAAGTAAAATCATACAGAGATACAACATTTAAAGGCTCCTTTATCCTAAAAGTATATTGTAGACATTACACTAAGTGAGATCATAGGTTAGTTACTAATAATAAAAATGTCCTTCCAAACTTAATAATAATAAGACTCAGTCCTTTAAGCAGAAAGCTACATCTAATAAAAGCTATGCAAGATAAAGTTTAGTTACAGTTATATCATATTAAAGTGTAACACTTAGTTAAGAGGCCCATGGCGGGCATGTTCGTCCTTTAAAAAAATGTGAATTATGCTGAAGGAGCTAAAAGGCCCCCTTTCAGGCTTGTGGCTTAAATCACAACCTAGAGATAACAAAAAGCCTTGATAAAGCTCTAGCCCCTGGAAGGATGAAAAACACTAATTGGGACTTCAAAAGAGACAAAGACTGCCAATGGCTTGTGATTCTAGGACTACTGTTTTATTGCTTATCAAGACAGTGTAAGCAGTAAAAACTTTCATTGACGTACAAATTTATCTAAAAGCCGGCCTTGCAGCCCAGGTGGCAAAGGCATAAGCCTTGTCTCCGGAGGATTGGCAAATTCCCCTGCCTGTCAAACTCGACGACCTTCTTCCCCCCCCTCCTGCCTGTTACGTCAGCAGCTTTGCTTGCCATTTTGCATGCCTGTATAAAAACTTAATTTTGATTTCAGTAAAGGTGCACTAGATTCAAAACTCTCTCTGGTGTCAAGTTCAATTATTTCGCTTAATCTGTACCCTCCTGTGCAAGACTTTGATTCTCCCACAGGTGAAAGACATCCTGGCTGGGTGGCTTGTGGCAGATCTTCACTCTGTCGGCCCGCGATGGAGTGGGGCTGGAGAGAGTAAGTGCGCTGCCGAACCAAAAGTAACCACGACAGGGAGTTGAGTCAGGGTGTTACAGCTCAAGCTCACTTTATTGCAGGTTTACAGAGGTTTATAAACCGTGCCAGCTTCCCTACTGGGGTATGTGTCTCTTCCGAATTGGTCCTTTTAGGAGGCTTAATTTACAAGTCCCTAATTGATCCAATCCCTTCCCTTCCTGCATAGTCCCTAATTATCATGTTAGTACTCGGAAGTAAAGAAGTGAAACCAGCCTTCCTTGCTCGATGGGTGGGGGTGAGTTCGTGAATCTCTAGCGCAGGCTTTCTTTTTGTCCTTCAGGCCTATCTTCGCGGCTATTCCAATCATCTCTCCCCCTTTTGGTTTTATTTGGCATAGCTCCTTAGGTTGGTGCTTTTACTTGGCTCAGCTCTCACCCGTCTTTGAGTACATAGCAGCTTTGGCTATCCCCTGTCTTAGGTTGGCCCACCCAAAAAGCCCTTACCCGTCGTTGGAGTCTGATGCTGCCTTTCGTAGGTATTGATGAGGGGGAGGGGCTCATACTTTGCCCATAAAGCCTTAAGTGGGACTTCTTTGGCCTGTTTTCTAGCGAACCTTATAACCGGTTGAGCAAGAAAGGGCCTACCATGAACAAAAACAAAAGAATAATAAGAGGTCCGGCTATTGCCATTATCAATGGAGTAAACCAGGGGCTGGTTTTGAACCATCCTTCAAACCATCCTGGTTGATCAGCTATCTTTCTTCTTTCAAGGCTATTCCTAAGGTCACCTAGATTCTTTGTAATTACACCGGGGTGGTCTGCGTAAAAGCAGCATGCTTCCCCTAAAGCCTGGCATATCCCTCCCTGTTCTAGGGCAAGGAGATCAAGCCCCCTTCTATTCTGAAGGACCATTTCTGCTAAAGAATCCAATGATACCTTCATGTGTCTCAAAGTTATTTCTACCTTTTCTATATCTTCATCTAGTTTGCTGTCTGAGCCTCTCGTTCCATTTTTGTGTTAGTGATAGAGCTGTTTCTCCAGTAGCTGTGCCTGCGATTCCCACTCCTAGTATGCCCGCCAGGGCAAGGGCAGTTCCTATCTCTCTTTTATGTCTAGAAACTGAAAGGCCTCCTGATGGGTGGTATAATGCACAAGATTCATTACTTGTCTTTACAGCTTCTAGGTTGACACAGGGGGTTAGTCCCGGGGCATACATAACATTCCCACTTTCTTGCATTTAGTCTATCCACCTCCCCTCCGCACTGTTCCCATTGTCCATTGAAGTAACCCTCTGCTAATGAGAAGAAATTGGTTTGGAGAGTAGGCCAGACACTCTCTATTGTTCCTTTATTTGAGACAACCTTGACGACATTTCCAGTAGCGACGTTCACCACTGACTAGATGATGGTGTGAGGCCTGTGTGACTGGTCTGATGACTCAGCCTTCCCATGGGGCCATAGGAGTAGAATTCCGATAGCCAGGAGCATCAGATTCATTTCTGTAAGAACGAGGGGATTTACCTTAAGGAGTTCACCTTAGGTTGGGGGTTAAGAAATTTCCGAGAGGTCATATTTGATGTTCCATGCTGGGACCCAGATAGGTGCATTCAAGTCTGTTGGCATAATACAGCCGAATCCTAGGCCTGTGGTTATAAGCGGGTCCGGGCCTTGTCTTTGCTGGGTTAGAGGATCTCTCTACTGGACCTGTATTGCTTGTGTCTGGGGTAACTCTCCGCAGTGTTTTTGAAATCTATTGTAATGTACATTTTTGGAAAAATTGAAAAAAAATATTTAGGTTTAATAATGCCCCCCGCCGCTGCAAGGTGAGGAACTGCGGTACCAGTCCCTCTCCCCCTTTTTGGTGTTTGTATTTGTTTTTTAAGTTTGGTGAGTTTCTCTTTCAATGATCGCTTGTCCTTGTGGGTTGTAAGGAATACCGGTGATGTGTTTGATATTCCATCTATTAAAAAATTGGCTTAGGGACTGAGATGTAAAGCAAGGCCCATTGTCTGTTTTGACCTGTTTAGGTAGGCCCAGGGTTGAAAAACATTGTATAAAGTGTGATTTAGCATGGGTGGCTTTTTCTCCAGAGTGGGCCATTGCCCAACATGCTCCTGAATATGTATCTACTGAGACAAAGACAAATTTGAGTTTCCCAAAAGCCGGGTAGTGGGTGACATCTGTCTGCCAGATGATGTTGGGTTGAAGGCCTCGGGGATTTACTCCGGGCCCCTGCAAAGGCAGAAAATTGAGAAAAGTTTTACAAGATTTGCAGGTATGTACAATTTTCTTAAGTTCTGAGACCAGTATATGGGGGAATCTTACCTGTAATCCCCTCCAGTTTAGATGGGTCAACTCATGAAGTTTATTTGGTTCAGTTACACCAACAATATTAATTTGCCTTACATGTTGGACATAAGTGGACTCTGCCCGGCCCTCCAAAAGAGACTGAGCTTGTATCATGAGAGCTGATATGGGGTTTCTGTCCAGTCTTATATGTGCTGCTGGGAGAGCTGGCAGAAGATTTGTCACATATAGGCTATCAGATATAAGATTAAAGGGTTAGGTGAAGTCCTGGGGGGCCATTGTGGCCGCTAGTAATTCATTGTATTGTGCGGACCCTTGTACGTCTTGGGTCCAGACCTTTACTGGGACATCAGGGTTTTCTGGGGAATAGGCAATGTAAGCCCCCCTCCTCTTCCTCCATCAGTGAAAACATACAAGGCGTCGGCCAGAATCTTTTTGGAAAAGAGGTTGTTGGCTACTAATTTAATGGGTAGTCGTTGGAGGAGTGTGGCCCATGGAGAAGGGCTGAAATGGCAGTCCAGACTACCCAGGAATCCCTCCAGGGCTAGCGGTAACCAAGGGTGGGTATTTAATGCCCATTCCATATCTTCCATTCAGAGGGGTATGGCTATAGTATCAGGGTCTTTACCATAGTGTCTGATTGCTAAATTTCTGCCCTTTTTATAGCATCAGTTATTTGATCTAAGACCGTGTATACCCTCGGTGCTCCACCAAGAGAGGTATGCACCCATTCCAATGGTTTTCCTTCTTGGACTAACATGGCCATGGCAAGCTCCTTCCCCGGAAAAATCCAAAACGTAAGGTCTTTTCTTTTATCGAACCTCTGTAGCTTGGCAGAAAATAGGGCCCTAGAGAATTGATCAAAGATTTGTAAATGTTGCTCTGAGAGCTCAACCTCCCCTCCACAGGGTCCCCCCTTCTCGAGGGGGGAAAAGAGGGGGAGGAGGGTCTCAGGAGAGACTCCAACCCAGGGCCTGAGCCAATTTATCTCCCCAACACCTTTTGTAATTGGGTGATTTCAAGGTTCTTAGGGATAGAGATGGAGGGGAGGAGAGGTCTGACAGCAGTAAGGTGAAGTTCCCATGCCCCATACCTTGAGCGGGGGCACCCATTGTACCTTCTCAGGGGCAATGGCAAAACCAGCCTCCCCAAGGCGATCTGAAATTTTGTCCATTAACTGATGGAGTTTTGGTAAGGCCCTATGACCCAAGATAAGATCGTCCATATATGCGTACATAAGGACGTCAGGTTCACCATAGAAAAAGTCCTGTAGTAATGTGGCCAGATAATTTTGGCAAAAGGCTGGACTGTTTGCCATCCCCTGAGGAAGGACCACCCACTCATACCTTTGGTCAGGGCATGCAAAGTTAGTTGAGGGGACAGAGAATGTGAATTTGTGACAGTCTTCTGGATGGAGGGGGATGGAGAAAAAACAATCCTTAAGGTCTATTACTGCTAGATGGAACTCAGTGGGTATTGCAGGAACCCAGGGCATTCCCCTTAGGGGGGCCCCGGCAATCTCCATCCTGTCGTTTATTTTTCTCAAGTCTTGTAACATCCTCCATTTGCCTGAGGGTTTTTTTATTACGAACACAGGGGTATTCCATGGGCTCATTGAGGGACGGATACGCCCTTGGGCCAACAAGTCATCGACAATGCCCTTGAGGGCCGTCAGCTTCTCTTCCTTGAGGGGCCACTGCTCCACCCAGACCAGTTTACCCGGTTTCCATATAATTGGTGGAATGCGGGGGGGGGGCAGTGGCATTTAGACTTGGAGGTACACCTTAACAAGATCTTTCCTAACCCCATCCAAGGGGCCGGGTATACTCTCTAACGGGTCTTCAAAGAACCTGTTTTGGTCAGTGGTAAGAACTACATCCATCTGGGCCATTATGTCTTTTCTGGCCAAGTTATCCTTTAGTCCTTGTACTACCAGGGGGCGAATATGCCCTCGTTCACCCTCAGGCCCCACCCAAGGGAGATAAGAGGCGGTTTCCTGAGCTTTGGAAGTCCCTCCTACTCCGGATACGTGAGGTCCAGGGACTAGCTCCCAATGACTGGGAACCTCTTCCTTTTTTAAGACAGTTCTATCAGCCCCCGTATCCAAGAGGCATTTGAAACTTTGTCCCCCAATAGCGATGACTGTCTTAGGATGGGTAAAGTCACATAGAGGAATGGTCCAGTTGACTGGGCAAGGATTTGGTCTAATAGGACCCATATCAGGGCCTTGCCTCCTTGGTTGTAACGGGGCTAGAGGCCGCCCCCTCTCTAGTTTAAAGGCCTCCTATTGATATCGTACTTGGACTGGCAGTCACGTTTCCAGTGATACCCCTTCTTACATCTAGGGCAAGGAGCGGGGGGCAATCCCTGATTCCTCTGTCCTTTATCTGGTCTTTCTTTTTCCAGGCATTCCCTGCGAAAGTGACCTTCCTTACCACCCTCTTGATTCGGCCCTCTCTGTGGTCTTTGCTTCCTTTTGGAGAGATAAAGCTTGGGCCAAAGCCACCGTGAGGGCTTGAACTTTGTGAGATTGAGTTCCCACGTCCTGGGTGGCTATTATCCAGGAATGCATTGTCCGGTCCCTGAGGCTGGCACAGGCCTGTCTATGGTCACCATTCATACCTTCCCAAACAGTCAGCTTAATGAATTGATTTCTTATGTCCCCAGGGGGCAACTTACGCTTTATGCTCCGCTCTACCCTGTCGATGAATGATGGTAAATCCTCCTCGGACCTCTGCTGCAGCCCTGCCATGGGGTTTTCCGTGGGCCCGGTGTCTAGCTTAGCCCACGCCCGAAGTCCGCAGTCTCAGACTTGCTCCCTATATTGGGGAATCTGTACCCGAGATTGTTCAAGCCCAGTAGTATACCCAGTTTGGGTTCCTACCAGCATTCCCCAAGTGATGGCTACTGGGGGGTTAGCAGTGGCATTGGCTTCAGCCTGTTCCCTGCATTCCTCCTGGAATAGAGCAACCCATCTAATAAAGATGGGATTAGGAAGTATCGCTTTGGCAGCATCCATCCAGTCCTTTGGCACACAGGATAGGCGACATCCTGTAGGAGGGTGGTCGCCCATGGGGAGTTGGGACCATCCTCTGCCACAGCCTTTTTGAGTTCTTTTAGGTCCTTGGGCTCCCAGGGGTACCAGCCCAAGGGTCAGACAGGGGTGGGATTGACATTAGCCGGAAAGGCTTGAACTAATTTAGGAGTGACCCCCCCTTCTCGCACCTCAGCGTAAGCTGGTGGTGGGGAGAGTTCCTCAGAGAAGCGTTGTTCTGTCTCTCTGGCCTCCTGCCTCAAAGCCGAGTAGGGGGAAGGGATGGGGCCCATGGAGTCTGGACACTCAGGGGTCGATCCCTTGTCTACCACCCATTCGGTTACGAAGGCATCCCAGGCCGTATCCTCCTCCCCGAGACCAGGGGATCTCTCAACCTCTTCCGAAGCTGAAATTCCACCCCCAGGAGGTGGAAGGGAGTTGGGGTGAAAAGTGGCTTTAAGCACCACAATCATGGGGTAAAAGCCCAAAGGGGGTTCTGCTCCGAGAATCCTTTCTCTTTTTCTTGCCAGCTTTTCTATTCGCCCCCAAACTTCCCAGGAGAAAAGGTTGGCCCCTCTTACCCAGAGGGCCAGAAAGAGGACGTGGTCCCAGGCAGACTCCGCAACTGCATTGGTTAGTTCTAACCCTCTGGATTGTAACATCAATCTCAGCGCTTTAAGCGTTCCTTGCTTGATAGCCTTCCTTGCTTGATGGGCGGAGGTGAGTTCACAAAACTCTAGCACAGGCTTTCTTTTGTCCTTTATCGCAGGCTTTCTTTTGTCCTTCAGGCCTATCTTCTCGGCTATTCCATACCGTCAACTATATACTTTTGGTATTATCGGTTTTTAATTGGCCTTATATAAATTATTGGTATATGATCACATGCTGTTTGTGGCTGCTAGAAGGCTGACTCTGGGATGGTATTTGGCCCTTTCATTACAGACTCAAGCCTGTTAATCTAAACAAACAGCTAAAGAATAAATTAATTTCAACAAAGTTCATTGTTGTTTATCTCATGATATATGATTCTATATTAAAAGTAACTAATAGGAAAAAAGTAACTAAGAGAATTACAAGTGTATTATATCAATTTAATGTTTTACTGAATATATACAGCCACCTACTGGTTATACTCCAACACTTGAGGCAAAATTTTTGAGTAACCTACTCTCTAATAAATAAATTAATGTGTAAGCTAAAACTGTTAAATTACAATACAGTTCTTAGTCTTTAAGGATATAAGTTAATTTTAAGGAATAATTACTTCTGTTCCAGGATGCAATCTATTTCTACATTTAAATATGTTTTATGTGTAAGACATTTGACCACTAGGTAAAACATCTTTGGATTAAACATATGAGTTCTTTGCCAAACCTATGCCAAACATCTCTAAACATTTGAAGAAAATTGGTCATTTAGAACCTGCTCCAAAACTTGATAAAACATCTTAAAGTTTGTACTTTATAATGGTGTCCATATTCGTATATGGAAATATTTTAGTAAGGATTTATATAAAGTTGATGAGACAGTCTATGCAAATGATAAAGTTCTGAGGGGACTTGCTGTGATACGTAAAGGATGAAGCTGTATAGATAAGCTTAATTTCCCTAAGGCTTAGTCAAGTAGTTTAAACAACAAAATGTGCTGGGAACGGTGGTGCATGCTTTTAATCCTAGCACTCGAGAGGCAGAGGCAGGCAGATGTCTGTGAGTTCAAGGCCAGCCTGGTCAACATAGTGATCTCCAGGCCATATAGGACTAAAGGGAGACTCTTTCTCAAAAATACCAAAAAAATGTATATCTAGTCAAGGTTTATTTTAAAATGTTCAGTTTTTGACCAAGCTTTATCTGTAAATCTCATGGTGTTTAAAAGTTTAGTAAAAGGATAAAATATCTATATTAAATTAAATTGGCTAAATATTTTCAACATAAAAAATAGTAACATGCTTAAGCTAATTAGAAATAAAAATTTGTTATTAGTATTTAATCTACTCCTAACTTGTACTAGATTCCCAGTAACAGCTTTGGGACTAAATACATGTAAGTGTTCTCCATGTTTCTCTGTATTATACAAATGTTTCCTGTAACAATTTTTTTGCCCATAAAGATAATTTGGCTCAAGAAAGACTGGGTTTTACCTTCTTAAACCAGCAGTATACTGTAGGAAGCTTTCTTTTTATGGTGAACAGGGACCACTCGACCTTGCTAAGGGGAATGGGAACACAGAGCCTGCTTTGTGGACACTGTGGGGACCTGACCCCTCGGCACAGAGGCCAGCTGGCTACTTCCCATAGCCTGGCCTGGGTGGTACTTCCAACTGAGGCCCTTAGCCTGAACCCACGAGACATGTGTTCCACTCTTGGCTGTGACTTCTCACCTGCCCAGAGCCTGGACAGGTATTTCAGGCTGATGGCTGTTGGCCTCCCTTCAGCCAATGTCCACTCACAACACCAGCTACCCAGATTGGTGGTCTGCAAGAAGAACCTTTTTCCAACCCATTGGCCACCCGAACGAAATGCAGGCCTACCTTAGCCTGTATGCAGGCATGCAATAATTAATAAAAATAATGGCCAGGAATTCTGTGATGATGTTACTATGAAATTCAAATTTATTCCTTGCTACAGCCTGAAACTAAATGATGTCCATTCCCAGGACCAATCATAAATCCCCCAACTCTGTGCCACTGCACATCGTTGCCCCACCCAGCATCATGCACCTAGGCCACGTTGCTTGCTCCTCCTTGGGGTGGGGTCAGATGTAGTGCCTGTGCTACTGCATTTCCCAAAGGGTCAAGCAAGGGGCTAAGGATTTAAAGGGAGACAAGACAGCAGGTCATCTGTGCTGAGAGAATGCCAGTTTATTGAAGAGACAGGGGGGCCTTATATACAGGCTTACAGCACAAGTGAAAAAAACCAAGGTCAGAGGTTCATGCCCCTAGGCATAGGTGGTTCTCTGGTGTGGGTGGGTCAGGCCTTCTCAGAAGGAGGGTAACAAGATGTTCCAGCAAGATAAGTGTTTGGTCAACAAGCTGGTCAGCAGATCCCCTGGGGGCCAGGACCCAACAGTCAGACCCCACGCCATGCAGTGTCCTGAGGTGGGCTAGCTGGAAGCTAGCCTGCAATCTAAGTTGGATGTTTCCACATCTCCCCCTGTTTTATTTTTTGACAGGCAGACAAGCCTATGGGAGAGGTTGGCACTATAAAAGAATCTGTTCTTAAATACATGATTGCTTAAACCTATCTTGAGTGCTGTGTGGAGGCAGGCCAGACCTAATATTTTTTTATCTTTTACACTAAAACCAATTTGTGCTCAAAAGCCAACAGTTAGGTAATAATAAGTAATAAGTAATGAATACAAGCATCCTTCATGTAAAAGCAATTTGCAAGCAGCTATGCCCAAACTTATACAGCCCAAGGTCCCCATTGTCCAGCCGGAGGGGCTTATATGTACAAGCATGTTGATCAAATAAGAGTCCAGTCTATATTGCTGTAGTTTCACAATTCACCCCAATCACAGCCCTTACATTCTACCACACCTCTTCTTCTGAAGATTGTTCCCTAGGCTTTAGAAAAGGGGCACAAGTCGGTGAGAGGCAAAACAGTCTACTTTTTCAGGAGATGTTGTTTTGGACTCTGATCAGTTCAGGCTGTTTCCTTTCATGGGTTGGCAGTTTATCCATGAATAACCTTTTAATCCTACTAATGAAGCACAAGCAATTAGAAATACAGGCATTTAAACAGTACTAATTATTATGGTAGGTTACGTTGGTATAGACACAGATGTTTAGATGGTATGCTAATCCATGAACTATAGCTTTTCTGTAAAAGATGACAAGGTCTTACTGTGGCTTATAACATGTCCTAACCACTAGAGGGTGTAAGCTTGTGGCATCAGCTGTGAATTATCCCTCCAAGGAGAGAGCTAATAGCCAATTAGATTTGGGATATACAAACATATGGCTGCCACTGCTGCACAGTATTTCCAGGCAGGTGAGGTGTAGCTGATGCTGACAGAGGAGACTTGCTTGACTCAAAGGAGACCAATATTTGCTTTATTGTTTTAGTGGCCTTTGGTAACACTCTCTGGCATTCCATAGATCAACTGTACACTTGCAAGTGTGGTCTCAATACATCTTTCCCATTCTTACACCAGGTCTTTGACAGCAGGTCCTTACCGCCTCTCTTCTTGCAGGTATCCCAGTTTACAGGCAAAAGGCCTTTACCTTTTTTGAGGGGGGGGGCTTGGATCCCCTAGCCAACATCTCCTTGGTAGAATAATTCATTGCTGATATCAGAGCTCTCCTGTATTAATATATTTTGCTTCACAGCTTATAAAGACTTTACTATTATATTTGGCTCTGAATAAAGAATTATCCTTTCACAGTTCCTATGTCTACCAGTCAATTAAAGAAAGCAGTTATACAAGTTTTATAAGAGATTACCTCTTTAACAGTCGGCTCTAATTTGCAGTTGGGGAATGACTTCATTACCATCATGTTTTTCTTTGTTCTATGAAAAGGAGGTACAAAAGTCTCTCATATTAAAGCTTTGTGGCACCTGGAAGGTAAAGTTCATTAGGACACATTATAAACAGTTGTTACAAATAGGATCCACATAGCTGGGCGTGGTAGCACATGCCTTTAATCCTAGCACTTGGGATGCAGAGGCAGGCAGATCTTTGTGAGTTCAAGGCCAGCCTGGTCTACAGAGTGAGTTCCAGGACAGCTGGGGCTACAGGGAGACCCTGTCACAAAAAGACCAAAAACAAAACAAAACAAAACAAAACAAACAAACAAACAAAAAACCAAATAGGATCCACAGAGATGTTTGATGCCTGTAGCAGTCTGAGGCTTTTCTTCCTTTTAATGTTTAGATGGGCCAACTTCTCTGCTGGTATTTCTTGGTATATCCTGCACAATGCAAAGCTGTATCTTTTCTTTCTCAGCCATTAAGTTGGTGACGTTTTGGCCTGTGGGACCATGCAAATCTTTTCCCATAGTTAGTTTTGAGATTTAAATTGAAAAATTTGACAAAAAGTTTAAATATATAACTGTATCCCCCCTTTTTTATTTTAGGTTTTTATTTTTTGACCCATGAATCTCAAAAAGGCAGTTTTATTACACATACCTATAGGCAGGAATCAAGGTGTAAATTTTTATTAAATTTACCCAAGCTGTTTATCATTGACTGTATGTTGTTAATTTGGGAAGCAAACTTAACTCCTTTAGTTAAATTATCCTACAGGTAAAAAAAAATATTACAAAATGATACTGTACAACACAAAAATTATAGAGAACATTTGTATTCATTAACTCCAAAATTGTACAAATAAGTAAAGCAAATGTGGACAACAATTTATATTTCCAATTAGCTTAAATGTATTACCATTTTTATTAAAACCTTTTAACCAATGTTGTTTAATATAGACATTTTTACTTTTACTAAATCCTAAAATACCATATAATATGTAGACAAAGTTTGGACAAATTTGGATACCTGTTAAACACACATCAATTAAATATACATTATTCCTTAAAATTCTTTCACTAGACTGTAACTTCAGAGAAATCAAGTCCATTAACTTATATTTATTTATTTGTATTTCTGTATAAATCTCTACTGAAATACCTCTATATAAATGTGTGATAGTTATTTTTTTTATTTTATTTATTTTTGTATGTGTATGGATGTACTGTCTGCATGTAGGTCTGTGCACCCATGACGTGCAATGCCGTGGAGGTCAGAAGAGGGTCTCAGATTCCCCTGGAACTGGAGTTCTCCTGGAATTGGAGTTACAGACGGTTCTTAGCAGCCATGTGGGTGCTAGGGATCGAGCCCAGGTCCTCTGCAAGAGCAGCCGGTGCTCTTAACTGCTAGGCCATCTCTCCAGCCCCATGATAGTTATTTTAAACATATCATTATAAATCTTATAAAGTGGGTTTATAACAATCATTTTTCTTTCAGTCCTTGGAGGTGATGTTTCCAGGCCCAGCACAAAACCCTGTTTTAAAGATGTTTTACCTAGGTGTTAAGTGTTTTACTATACACATTTAACTATACTTTAAATTATATCTAAAATAAAATAAGATTATTTCTTAAAACCAATTTGTTTCCTACAACAGTTTAAGAACTTGTTGGAGTTTTTGTCTTGGGCATTGAAGGAGCACAGCCAGCATACGGTAGCACACACCCATAAAGTAGCTAACTCTTGCAGCATCTGTACAATTTTATTTAGCAATTCTTTTTTTTTTCTTTTTGGTTGTTTTGAGACATGGTCTCCCTGTAACCCCAGCTGTCCTGGAATTTTCTCTGTAGACCAGGCTGGCCTTGAACGCACAAAGATCCACCTGCCTCTGCCTCCCAAGTGCTAGGATTAAAGGTATGCACCACCACACCCGGCTTATTTAGCAATTCTTAACCAAGACAAGTAAATTACACAAACGACCACAGAAGTTTAACTATATTAATAGAGCTGCATCTGAGGTGAAGGGGCCAGTTTCAGCTCAGAGCCTTTTTAGAATTGTACAAATACATATGAACATATTTACATAAACCCAATTAAAGATTGTTAACACCAAAAAGTATAAACCAAATTTTGTGTAGGTTGAATCTGTTGACAGTGATTCATAGTCGGCCTTTTAAAACACAGGAGTTTAGAAAGTTATAGAGATTAAAACAAATACATCCATACACACATGTGTGCGTGCACACATGCATACAAGCATACACATACATATGTACAAAGGAAAAAAGGTCGTGAGACCAATCTGTGGGAAGGAAGTTACGTTATTGTCTTATACTCAATGAGAAGAAGTCATTTCCACAATTAAGGTTGGGCATAAATCTTCACAGAAGTCCACTGTCTGTCTCCTGAGTAGTGGAATCAAAGCTGCACCTTCAAAACACAATAAAAGGTGAATCACTGCTCCTGGGCAAGAGTGCCTGAGAGCTGCTGTAGGGCCTTTCCAGAATACTGTAAAGCCAGCTCTTCCCCCACCAGCCATCCACTGTTTCCACTGTTTCTGGAGCAGGAGAGGGGCACAGGGCAACAAACGTTGTACTAGATTAACCAGAGTATTTACAAACAGCTACAAACTGAAAAGTGTAACAACCTTATATTTTGCTTTTGGTCTTTTCAAGGCAGGGACTCCCCAGTGTCACAGCTGGCCTGGAGCTCACTCTGTAGACTAGGCTTTCCTCAAACTCACAGACACCTGCTCTGGCTTCCCAAGTGCTAGGATGTGTGCCACCATGCCTGGCTCCACAAACCTGGAATTTACTAGCTCAATTTACATCACAGAAGACTGGCCTCCAGAACTAGATCTTGGAGCAAGTTTAGTAGACAAAAAGAAGACCTCAGCTGAATTAAACACTGCAAAGACACTATTTACAGAAAAAGGTTTTTTTGTTGTTGTTGTTAGATGTACTGTCTGCATGTAGGTCTGTGCACCCATGGAGGTCAGAAGAGGGTGTCAGCTTCTCCTGGAACTGGAGTTAAAGACGGATCTCAGCCTCCATGGGGGTGCTGGGGATTGAACCCAGGTCCTCTGCAAGAGCAGTCTGCACCCTCAACCGCTAGGCCATCTCTCCAGCCCCCCAGAAAAAGTTTTTTTAAGGAGAACTTTTAAAATACACTTAAACTGTAGCTGGCTTTTCACAAACTTCCATGCAAGCCAATGTTGGTAGATTAATTCCTGGGTAGGGAGTTGCCTCACAACCCAAGCCAGCCTGTGCAAATGTGCACCTCAATAGAAGGCTTGAGGCAAAAGACTTGAGCTTGCTCCATGGGCACGCCCATCTTCCCTGCCTCTGTGACCTTTGCCACCTGAACTGTGGCCAGAAGGTGGAAGCAGGGGCTTCTCTTAGGGGCCAAAACTGAGGCTGCAGGGTAGGTTCCAAGCCCACCGAAAAAGCTTCCGGGAGGCAAGTGGACAGGAGAGGGAAGGCTCCTCTCACAATTTCTCTGAATACCCACAACCTGGGAAGGCTGGGGAAGCAACAGATGTCCCCAATCCAAGGAAGCCAAAAAGGCACCTAGGGGCTCCATAAAGGTGTCCAGCTGAGTGGGTGAAAACCCACAAGAGAGTGCAAGCCTCCCAAAGCCCACCAGAAAAAGGGTCTCCGGCACACAGGCCAAGTCCCCATCAGCACCATCTACAGGCACACCAGCAGAGTCAACAGGAGAATTCCCTTTGCCTCCATCCTTAGTCCATGCCTTCACTGATTTGGAGATGCTAAACTTTCTCCATGCCGCACCTTGAAACACAACAGCTACCACAAACCACAGCTTACAGTCAACAAACACATGCCATACATCACAAAACAATTCCTCCTGAAACATAGCTTCCTTAAATGTGTCATTTCCCATCTTGCAGAGATTCTAGCTTACCAAAGTGGTCTCCATGACCCACATTTGTGGCTCCAATACAGTCTGTCAGGGTGTGAGCTCCAGAAGTCCATTGGAATGCAGAGACACCTAAGACCAGAGGTCCAAAACCTGCTCTACAGGCATGGCCTTTGGTTATGCTAAAGCAGGCCACCCCTGATTACTCAGGAATCTTCCACCTAGCCCCTCACCCTTGCCCCTCACCCTTCGGAAGCCAGATTCCAGATTCTGACCCACCCCCACTCCCATTGAATCCGGCCCCCACCTTCTCCCTTAAATTCCCAAGCCAGACGCCATTCTGGGCTTGGCTCCTTCTCTCCCCTAAGCCTAGCCCCGGCTACTCTGAATTAAACTTTGCTCCGAAGAACTCAGACCTCATGGCTTTTCATTCCGGGGGGAGCGCGCCATAACCTTACACAGTCCAATAGGAGACAGTTTGGATGGGCTTAGCAGACCTTTACAACTTGGCTCCTGTCTATGGGCATGTAATGCAACTCTTGCCTTTAAAAAAATTACAGATCAGGCTGGGTGTGGTGGCACACACCTTTAATCCTAGCAGTTGGGAGACAGAGGTAGGCGGATCTTTGTGAGTTCAAGGCCAGCCTGGTCTACAGAGTGAGTTCAGGACAGCTGGGAGGCTACAGGGAGACCTTCTCTCAAAAAGACCCCCCCAAAAAAGGAAAAAAATTACAGCTTAGACAACAACAAATGAACCCTAAATGCAACAGACAAGGAAGAAATAACAAAAATCAGTGCAGAAATCAATGAAATAGAAACAAAGAAAACAATACAAAAAAAAAATCAACAAATCCAAAAGTTGGTTCTTTGAAAGAATAAACAAGACAGACCTCTAGCCCAGTTAACCAAAAGGAAGAAAGAGCAACTCTAAATCAATAGAATTGATGATGAAAGGGGAAATATCACAACAGACAATGAAAAGATCCAGACAATCATATGGGAATACTTCAAAAACCTATATTCTATTAAATTTGAAAACTTAAGGGTAATGGATGAATATCTGCAATCCCGGTAATCACCAAGCTAAACCAAGAAGACACTGACTGCTTAAACAGATTCATAATATATGAAGAAATTGAAAATGTAATGAGATCTTCCAACTAAAAAAAGCCCAGGCCCAGATGGTTTCACAGCAGAATTCTATGAAACATTTAAAGAGGACTTACAACCATTATTACTCAAACTGTTCAGAAGGATACAAGCAGAGGGAAATCTCCCAAATTCCTTCTATGAAGGCAGCATCATGCTAATACCAAAACTAGGCAAGGATGCAACCAAAAAAAAAAAGAACTACAGACCCATTTCATTAATAAACTCAGATGTGAAAATTCTCAACAAAATACTTGCAAACTGTATACAGACCCACATCAAAAAGATTATCCACCATGGTCAAGTTGGATTCATACCAGAGATGCAGAGATGGTTCAACATACGATAATCAGTAAATATCATAAAACACATAAATGGACTGAAGGACAAAAACCACAAGATCATCTCAATTGATGCAGAAAAAGCCTTCAACAAAATTGAACATCCCTTCTGTGGGAGACAAAGAGTGCCTGAAGTGACAGGCTGAAGAGAAATGGCGCTTGGTCTGTAGCCATGGCATTTGGTCTGTGGCCAAAAGGTGCTGGCTGAAGAACATAGTGCACATGCTTCAGTAACTTTTAAGATGATATGTTATGCTACCTTGTCAACTTCATGAACATAGCATTTTACATGAGAAATTGTATCTATGAACACAAAACTTCTTACATAAGGAACTATATCTATAGACAAGAAGCTGCTGATTGGCTCATTACTGGTATAAATATTCTTGGTTTCTAGGCTGTTGTTGTAGTAATAGTAGCATCAGTTGTTAGTAGCATTAGTGGTTAGTAGCATTAGTAATTGCATGCAATTGTTAATAACATTAAGGATTATAAAAGTTAAGAAGTGAATGGCGCCATTAAAAGAAACTACAAAGAATAAGTTAGATGAGTGATTCAGTCCCAGTCCGCCTCCGATGATTTGTGCAGCTGGACGGCGCACCTTCATAATTAAAGTACTAGAGGGAATTGGACTGGAAGGATCATTCTTCAACATAATCAAAGCCATATACAAGAAACCCATAGCCAGCATCATTCTAAAAGGAGAAAAGTTAGAAGGGTTCCCCATAAAGGTAGGAGCCCGGCAAGGCTGCCCCTTGTCGCCACTCCTCTTCAATATAGTGCTTGAAACACTGGCTAGAGGAATAGGCAAGAAAAGGAAATTAAAATACTACTAATTGGAAAAGAGGAAGTCAAACTATCCCTTTTTGCAGACGATATGATAGTTTACCTAGAGAATGATAAAAACTCCACCAGAAAACTCTTAGAGATGATTAAGAGTTTCGCCGGGCATGGTGGCACACGCCTTTAATCCTAGCACTTGGGAGGTAGAGGCAGGCGGATCTTTGTGCGTTCAAGGCCAGCCTGGTCTACAAAGTGAGTTCCAGGACATCTAGGGCTACAGGGAGACCCTGTCTTGAAAAGACCAAAAAAAAAAGAAATGATTAAGAGTTTCAGTAAAGTGGCAGGATACAAAATTAACCTAGGAAAATCAGTAGCCTTTCTTTACACCAACAACAGGCAACTGAAGAATGAATACAAGGAGACCTTCCCACTCACAATAACCTCAAAACAATAAAATACCTAGGAACAAACAAACCTAACCAAAGACACCAAAGATGTCTACAACAAAAATTATAAACTCCTGAAGAAGGAGTTTGAACAAAACATCAGAAAATGGAAAGACCTCCCATGCTCATGGATTGGAAAAATTAATACAGTAAAAATGTCCATTCTACCCAAATTAATATACCAATTCAATGCAATTCCAATTAAAATCCCCAAGATATTCTTCACAGTCTTGGAAAAAAAAATTCTTAAATTCATATGGATCAACAAAAGACCCCGAATAGCCAAAGCAAATCTTAGTGAAAAGAGCAATATGGGGGGATTTCTATATCAGACTTCAAACTATACTACTACAGGGCTACAGTCATAAAAACAGCCTGGTACTGGAACAAAAACAGATTTGTAGAACACCCTCTAGTGGCAGGAGACTTCATAGGCCGCAATAGGATGCTATTGCCATCTGTTTACACAAAAAGCTGCAGTTCCCAGAATAAAATACCATCCAAAAATTTGTGTCTGTGCTCATGATGTAACTTGTCATGATAGTTATGTTTCTTTTTTTTTTTTTAATTTTGTATGTGTATGAACGTACTGTCTGCATGCAGGTTTGTGCACCCGTGTAGTGCAATGCCGTGGAGGTCAGAAGAGGTTGTCAGATTCCCCTGGAACTGGAGTTAAAGATGGTTCTCAGCCTCCCTGTGGGTGCCGGGGATCGAACCTGGGTCCTCTGCAAGAGCAGTTGGTGCTCTTAACCACTAGGCCATCTCTCAAGCCCCGATAGTTATGTTTCTTTAAGTGTCTGTACTTCTTCTATTTGTGTTTTATTAGTAGAATTCAAAAAGATTCCTGGATGAGCCACCAGCCTGTTGGAAACAAAGCTTGGACAACCCCAAGGGTCTGATGTGTTACTTCAAAGAAAAATGGATCATTTTACTTCTTGCTCTCTCTTGTCCCCTTTTCCAAGGCCCAGGGACCATTCATGGAAGAGGTGGAAAGCCAACTTGAAGGGCCAAAGGGGGGATGGGCTGAATTGTGAGATCACAGCAATACAGACTAGACTTTCATTTGGTCAGCATGCTTGCATGTGCAGGCCTTTCCAGCTGGACTCGAGACTTTAGGGCACAACCAGATTCCTTCATTCTCTACTGATCTGTATAAAATTGGGTATAGATGTTTGCTAACTGGGTTTGTGTGAATGCTTGTGTTTACTGGTTGGTTTTCTCTGTACTAAGTTTTTACTTAATATTTTTAGTCTTAGTATTTTTTAAAAAAACAGTCAATGCCATTTGGGCAAAGATAATTGAGCACCACTTCTATAATGCTCACTGTGTTTCTAGGGGCAAAAACAAAAGAGGGAGATGTGGGATGGCAGTCCTGGGTTTGGGCAGCATTGGTCATGTGCAGGCTGGCACACTTGGTGCCATGAACTTACCTGTTCTTTTGAACTTCCCTTTCTGGGTCTGCCCCACCAACAAGGTGGTGTGTGGTGATGTGGAGGTCTGACATTGGCTACTGGGAAGTGATGTCATCCAAAGAGAGTTCTTCTTGTTCTAACCCTATGTAGCTGCTTGCCCAGCTTGAGTAAAAAGAATTCCTACAAGCTTTACTACCAGCCAGAGATCTCTGAGCTACTGTGTGATTGGTAATAAAACTATTAATATTTCAGCTAGCTTTCTATGTTGTGCAGCCATTGGGCTGGTCCCCATGATTGGTTGGGTGGTCCTGAAGGCAAACAGCCTCCGGCCACGGGTTCATGCACCCATGGGAGCCACAGAAACCAGCAGTTTCCTGGCTGGGTGTGGCTAGGGAGTTATCACCTCCCAGCCAAGGATTTTCTCACAAAGCCATCAACATTGTGGGTGTATGTCGAGAGGCCAGGAGCCCAGACACAGAT
This sequence comes from Rhizomys pruinosus, assembly GCA_009823505.1. Taxonomy (NCBI): domain Eukaryota; kingdom Metazoa; phylum Chordata; class Mammalia; order Rodentia; family Spalacidae; genus Rhizomys; species Rhizomys pruinosus. The sequence goes on from VZQC01015089.1 coordinate 1,583,581, forward strand.
TCTGTTGTAGGGTCATCAGCTTTGTGTGACTGCCAGAAGGCCAATAGCTTCCTGGACATCCTAGCACTTATAACAGCAGAAACCACATAGCTGAGCTAAACCAGTGAGCTTGACGATCAGTGGGAGACCATCCAACCCAGGAAAGGTGGTGCAGGCATGTAATCCCAGCACTCTAGAGGTAGAGGCAGGAGCATCAGAAGTTCAAGTTCTTCCTGAAAGAGTGAGTAGGAGGCCAGCCTGGGCTATGTGAGAATTTGTCTTAAAAATGATCATAGAGAGGTAGGCATGGTGGAGCATGCCTTTAATCTCAGCACTCAGGAGGCAGAGGAGGTAGATCTCTGTGAGTTCAAGGACAGCCTGGTCTACATAGTGAGTTACAGGCCAGTTAGGGCTACAGGGGGACCCTGTCTCAAAAAGACCAAAATAAAGCAAACAATGCCAGGCATGGTGGAGTGTGTCTTTAATCCCAGCCCTTGGGAGGCAGAAGCAGGTGGATCTCTGAGAGATCGAGGCCAGCCTGGTTCACATCTTGACTTCCAGGCAGCATGTGACTAGGCAGACAACAAAAGGTAACAACCAAATATGGTTTAAAGAACTAATAAAGAGAAATGTTTCAGCAAACCAAGTTCAGCCACTCAGCTTCAGCACAGTTAGAGAGAAGTCTGTTAAATGTTCTGGACAATGGTAGTATTTCAATTTGTTTGTTGCTTTGTTTTGAAACCGAGTTCTACCATATAGCCCAGGCTAGCCCAGAACTTGCTATGTAGACCAGGCTGACCTCAAAGTCACAGAGACACACCTGCCTCTGCATCATCCCGATTGCTAGAATTGCTTAATAGTTTGGTACCCGCCAGGTGTGGTGCTGAACACCACAATTCTTTAAAGTTTTAAAAAATGCATTTATTTAATCGTTTTTTATGTGTAAAAGTGTATTGCCTGTATGTTTGCAAGTGCAACACAAGTGTGCAATGCCCACAGAGGACAGAAGAAGGCACCAGATCTGGATCTGGAGTTATACACACTTGTTAGCTACCACCACCAGGTGGTAGTAACCAAACCTAGGTCTCCTGGGACAGCAGTCAGCGCTCTTAACCACTGAGCCATTTCTCCAGCCCCTAGATTTTTCATTTTACTTTATGTGTATGAGTGTATTGTCTGAATGTATGTAAATGCATCCATGCTGTGCAATGCCCATGGCGGTCAGAAGAGGGCGTTGGATTCCCCTGGATATGGAGTTATGGACAGTGTTACCCACCCTGTGGGAGTTGGGACCCAAACAAAGGTCCTCTGGAAGAGCAGCCAGTGCTCTTAACCACTGAGCCATCTCTCCAGCCCCAACCCCCAGATTTTTTTGATTGATAAATTTTTATTTTATGTTTATGAGTGTTTTTCCTACATGTATATAATGACCACAGAAGCCAGAACAAGGCATCGGCTCCCCCTGGCACTGAAGTTACAGAAGGTTGTTTTTATTTGTTTGTTTTTGTCTTTTTGAGACAGGGTCTCCTGGTAGCCTTGGTTGGCCTGGAACTTGCTATGTAGACAAGGCTGGCCTTGAACTCACAGAGATCCACCTCCCTCTGCCTGCAGAGTGCCAGGATTAAATGCTTGGGCCACCAAGCCATCACACCTGCACTAAGGACGGTTCATAAGTTATATCATGTGGGTGCTGGGAAGTGAACCCAGGTCCTCTGCAAGAGCAGCCAGTGCTAATAACCATTGAGCCATCTTTCTAGCCCCATCTCCTGGATTTTTTGAGGGGAGGGGCTGGAGAGATGGCTCAGTGCTTAAGAGCACTGACTGCTCTTGCAGAGGACCTGAGTTCACATGATAGTTATGAACCGTCCTTAAGAAGGCCATGGTGACCCATGCCAGAAGCCATCAACTGTCTGCAGCTCCTGACCTGGGATACCGGCATAAGCTGCTCCATGCTGGCATGCTGACTGGCTTGATCATGTGCAAGCCTGTGTGCAGGCAACCACAGCTGATGGGTTCATGAGTGGGGAGTCCTGTCCTGTCCATAAGCCTCTGTTTCACTGAAGCCTGCCCATCCTCTGGCTCTTTCAATCTCTCTACCCTCTTCCCTGAGCCTTGGGGAAGCCTTGTGGTACAGAGCACCAGTTTGTGGCTGAGCACTCCACTGACACTTCTTCTCTGCACTCTGATCAGTGGAGTTTCTGCATTAACCATCACCCACTGCACAAAAGAAACTTCTCTGATGAGGTCCAAGAGGTGTCCTGATCTATGGATTCGGAGGGAGCGTGATACGACGTCCACTTAGCAGAATCACAGCAGGAGCTTCACCTGTGGCCTGTGAGCTCCCCAACCATGAAAAGAACAAGACAGTGGCAGATCTGGCTGATGTCCTAGAAGCCATAGGAAACAGTGGGTGCAATGAATCATGGGATACAAGTGGAATAGTAAGAAGCAATCACAGATAATAAAATTATAATCAATGAATCAACAGACTCTGGATAACTGTATATTTGAGCATATATTTGTGTTCTTAAGCAATGCCTTCCCAAGCATAAAGAAAGCAAACCCTCTGGCCCATCCCACTTTTATTTTATTTTATTTTATTTTATTTATTTTTTTATGTGTATGAATATACTCTCTGCATGTAGGTTTGTGCACCAGTGTCATGCAATGCCGCAGAGGTCAGAAGAGGGTCTCAGATTCCCCTGGAACTGGAGTTCTTCTGGAACTGGAGTTACAGATGGTTCTTAGACACCATGTGGGGGCTGGGGATCGAACTCGGGTCCTCTGCAAGAGCAGTCAGTGCTCTTAACCACTCGGCCATCTCTCCAGCTCTTGGCCCATCCCACTTTTATTGTGCCCAAGTGAAGACTGGGAACTGGAGCCTTTGGGCTGAGCTTAGGTTCAGCACAGCCTGTAGAATCGTGTCCATTTGTGATGTTCTAGTCCCACCATGTGAGCCCTGCTGGTCTGCACATGTGTAACCAAGGGCACAACCGCAGACTCCACTGTGACTTCAGCCTTGTGTTTAGCTTCTGTAAGGTTCAATTATAAGTATATGAACATGTTTTAATTACATTCATTTACTTGCTTATTGGGGGCATGTGTGTAGGTCAAGGTCAACTTGTGGTAGTTGGCTCTCTCCATCCACCATGTGGGATCTGGGGGTCCCACCCTGGTCATCAGACTTAGTGACAGGTACCTTTACCCTCTGAACCATCTTGACAGCCACATTTATACATGTGGCTGTCAAGATGGTTATACACACACACACATATAATGGTTGGTTACACAACACACATATACATACACATATATAATTTTTGATGCAAGGTGTCATGTAGCCCAGGATAGCCTTGAGCTCACTCTGTAGACAAGGAACATATTGAATTCCTGATTTATACCTCCACATTCTGAATGCTGGGATTACACTTATGAGCACCACCAAACCCAGTTTATGCAGTATTGGTGTTGAACCCAGGGCTTTGTATCTGCTAGTCAAGCATTTAGCCACAGAGCTCACCATAATCCAATCATAAATCTTAAATAAAAGAAATACAAATAACAAGATACCATTTTCAACTAAGAGATTAGTAACATGCTTTTGTCTGTTTGGTTTTGTTTTTGAGATAGCGTCTTCCTATGACACAAACTGGCCTGGAACTTGCTATGCAGGCTAGACTGGTCTCCTGCTCACAGGTAAATATCCTACCTTTGTATCCTGAGTGCTGTATTCAGAGCTTTTTAAAGAGAAGATTGCTCAGGGTTCATCTACTGGAGTTGAATCACTCATACATATAAAATAAAATTAGGGGCTGGAGAGATAGCCTAGCAGTTAAGAGTGCCGACCGCTCTTACAGAGGACCCAGGTTTGATCCCCAGCACCCACATGGTGGCTAAGAACCGTCTGAAACTCCAATTCCAGGAGAACTCCAGTTCCAGGGGAATCCGATACCCTCTTCTGACCTCCGCAGCGTTGCATGACATGGGTGCACAAACTTGCATGCAGACAGTACATTCATACACATACAGAAATAAAATTAATAAAAAAATTTTAAAAATAAAATAAAATTAATAAAAAATGTAATTCTTTTCTTTCTTTTCACACAATATGCTTTAACCATATTTAGACCTGCCCTATCTGGACCATCCCATAGCCTGCCCACAGGATTTCACCCATTCTGTCTACATGTTAAAACTTATGGAGTCAAGTTGTGCACCCAGCTGTGTCCAGTATGAATTCATCCACTGAAGTGATGTCTGCATACCTAGGGTCACTCTCTTAAAGAAGATTGACTCTC